>JABFFC010000055.1:0-73491 GCA_013623535.1 Fusarium penzigii
AGAGTGGGTGGGGGGAGGGGGAAACAGAAAGACAGAATAGAGCTGAAAAGGAAGAAGAGACTGGGGTCATCCTTACCTCGAGAATCTCGTTTATACGCGCATTTGAGGAAGTCCGCCTGCCAAGTTGAAGACTGAAACCTGGGGATGCTTTGCCCGAGACAGGTTGACCAGCTGAAGACTCGCGCATCAAGGCCGGCACGGGTTGTTCAGGTTCTTCTGGAGGCGGTAGCACTACCGAATCCTGAGGTTGATTTGAAGCCGTCATGGCTATGTGGTTGTCCCTTTTTCTTTCCTTTTATCGAGTTCCCTATGAGAGTAGAATACCGCCAACAATTGTTGTTCACCTTGTGGATGAGAATAGGATCCTGGATATGATGAAAGTCTGAGTATGTCACGAGAGATGGATAGATGGATAGATGGGACGTGAAAGCGAGACGGGTCTACCGCGGGCCCGATATCAATCTGACCAGTCACGGCACATGGCCAAGCGGAGATTGGAAGCTCTCAGCTGCAAGCCACTGGAAGCTCTTCCTGTTACAGCGGCTCGAGTGGGGTTTGCAGGCGTATTTCAGCGGACACTACAGCGCCTATTCTGTCAAGTGTAATGGCACCAGATGCTCTTGAAATCACGTCAACTGGGTTCTATCAGTCAACCAAAGGCAGAGGCATCCATGATAGCATTTGCATGGAAGCAGCGATAATAAGGGAGTACGTCATAACTGGTATCTTGCTCATACACAGGTGCTTGGAACAAAAACGTTCATCTTGAGAACCAAGTCCAACGATGGAAAAGTCCCCTACCTCGGTCAACTTAAACTTTAATTTACTAGTTAGCGTTAAATAGAGACACTCGCATTAAATTAAAGGACCCTTGATTTCGACATGTCTTCCGTTGTTGGCCTTTCGACGGGCCTCATGACCCTAACCCTCCCATCCCTCCCTCTCTTACAGATGTCCCATGATGATCATCACTTGTGCACATTTTCCCCAGATATGACAAATATCGATAGGATTTCATAATTATAGGCCACACCTTGCTATGATTATTGGACGAAATACTTGTTTGAATCATTCATAACAATGATTCGCTATTAATCCAGGACAGCAATTCACGATGAGTAATCCTCGCATTCAGTGACTGTAACAATCATGTTCCAGTACTAACAATACCTGGTGTCAGTCTCGAGTAACCTCAAGGCATTCCTTTATTCCCTTGCAAGTTGCTCATCTTCATGGCCTGTGCATATCAAGTCTCCCACAAAACTGCTAGTTATGACTAAAAGGAGATGCCTGTATATGGGGGATCGATATCATGTTCATAGCTACAACCATAATGTTACCGTTATACAACTCAGAACTACCACCAAGTTTAGTTCTTCTTTTCCTTCGATTTGAGTCGCGGAGACTATCCTGCCTGACACCTCATATGTTGCTTAGCATGATATCCAAAGACTGCGGCGACATGGACTGCCAAATACCCCCCAAAGCCGTGAACAAGATCTCAAAAAACGACATACCCACTATGTTCGTATGTAAGACAACAATATTCGGAACCCAGTGGCGACCACGCATGGAACATAAACAACATTCTTTTTTATTCTTCTCTTCATAGCTCATAATTCATATCGTCATCTCATATGCAGAACGCCGTTTCGAACATGCTCACATATTGTACCCTCTCGCCAGTCGACGACCAGATAGACCGGCAAGGAATTATGGCCAACTGTCCCTCTGTGCTCCCGCCTCCACTCCAAACTGAGTCAACTTCGACAGCATCCACATATATGAGCGACGGCTTTCTGGAAATAGCATCATCTGTTCCCGACCCCAACAGCTGAAGTGACTCCTTGTAGACCCTTTGTGCTGTTAAGTGTATACCGGCAAACGCTGACTTCTCAGACTGTGCATCCAAGCAGCATGACACAGTAGTATAGACGTACACCAAGTTCGCACTCGAGTCTCGGACAATAGCATGCCACACCTTCCAACCCTTTGCGACCACCTCAGCCTGGAACATCATCTCAAAACTTCCCTCCTTCACACCAGACAAGCCGTTATGAGCATGCCACTCCACAGCTGACTGTCGTGGAAGCTCTTCCACCTCTGCTGCAAACATAGGTGGAACACATGTCTCGGGCTCGTTCTGCTGACGCAGACTGAAAATGGACCAGTCAGGGACAGAGCGGTTTGTTGATTCTTCGCTCTCACCGAGTGACATGTATGCAGGGTTATACTTGAGGTCCCAGGGATCAGGACCATCATTGTCTTCATCATCGGCCGGCGAGCCGTAAGCATATTTCCAAGCCAGACCCGCGAGGTGAGCATTTCGTCTCATATCATCGAGACAAGATGTCCGTGAAAAATAGGCCACAGAACTCGTCCAAGACTGGACCTTCATCTCCTTACCAACTCTCCAAAGATGTTGTAACGAAAGAACTATCTGCAGTTCGTGAGAGGTATCAGATGGGGATGGAAGAAGCATTGTGGCCGGAATCAAGGGGATCTGCCCAGCAATGGAGACACAATGCAACTTCTTCGCCTCACCTTTCACGGTCACAGGCACATCAATAGCCTGGCTATAGGGGCCAATATTCGCCGGTGCCCAGTAGGACCTGGATTGGACGTGCAATCCATTCCTGCCCTGGGTCGCCAACGACACAGGCGCAGTCAGATAGACAGCAATATTAACACCAGAGGGGAGTAGCTCTCCGCAAGAAATGGTCACTCTTGAAGGAGGGTTGGGCTTGGGGAAGAGCTTCCCATACTCACCATTCACCAAGGGGAAGTCTGACATGCGCCGTAGCACAATAACAGTGTTGGTGATTTGAGACAAATCAACTGCTGCTGCTGATGCCAGCGCTCGTATCTTCTCGACGACTTCGGCCGTTTCCTCCTGTATCTTCCGTTGACTCGAGGCAGATTCAGGCAGCACGGCCCAACGATGAAGGTCGATTTCGGTATTTGAAGCCTCAGTGCCTAGCACAGGTTGTCTAAGGCCAGGCTGGAGTGTCTGCTCTGCCTCCCGGGCCAGGGATCCAGATGCTAGTTCCTCCAGGGCGATCTTGAAATTTGGATCGAGAAGATCGGGGATCCGGACTGTCGTGCCTGTCTCCTGGTCTGATTTTTCCTCTAGCTGTGCACCGCCCAGCATCAACCACGAGCACCCGCCGCCTTCGCGCACAACCTTGCGCCCCTGGGGTGGAATACTGATCCTCTTCCTGAACAGACGTGCAGGTCCATCGACAACAAGCGTCTCAAACTCGCCACCCTCGCCCAGAGCAGCGGCACCCGCAGTCGAACCAAACTTACGTAGCGCGTTCTTGACACGACTGGCTCCCTCCTCGCTCGACACACGTTCCCACAGATGGCTCTCGTCGAGGCCGGCACTGGCAACTTTGATAATGCGCGCTTCAAGCCCAGCACTAGCCATGTCGCTCAGGAGCTGGGTGTCATTGATGGGGGTGGAAGCAGCAATATCTGGTGCCGCGGCAGACGGGCCTGGCAGGGTGGGATACTGCCACAAGTAGGCCAGAGAGGTAAGATTTAGACGCATGGCAATCGACTCGACTCTGGTACGCTGGTAGGTCGAGAGAATGGCACCGGCGCAAAGAGCATTGGCCTCTGGGTGGCGAGCTATGATGGCTTCGAGCAGGGGCAGCATCGACTCAGTCTCATCACTCTCCTTTGCACCAGTTGCGTCGTAGTCCCGCTCATGGTGAACAGCATTTCCGGCAATTGGTAGTCGATAGAGAGGTAGACCAGTAGCAGCAGCGTACAGGGGCAGGACTTCATGGCCAACGGTCTGGTACATGAAGCTATTCAAGTCCGTCTCGGAAGGCTCCGCACTATCCTGAGTCTCTGTAGGGTCATGGCCAGCGGCAGTGTCACGATCATGGCGATCATTCGCGGAAGAGCCAGTGGTCCTGGCATCCGGACGGATGTGCTGGAGGCCAGGGGGTGAAAAGGCACGCACACTCTCATCGCTAGCCTCGGTGGCGTCCTGGATCCGGGATGAAGATTTCTCGTCCTGGCCCTGCGACCGCGGATGCTCAGGGACAGGGTGATCTCGAGCAGCGGAACCAGTACCGGTTCCGGGGCCAGGAAACAGGTTTGCAAGAGCGACGATGCGATGACCGTGCTCAATGCAGTGGATCAAACTGAAGAAGCTGTCTTTGCCACCTGATATTAGGGCAATCACATTGAGACTGTCCGACGACATGACGAATGGGTGTGTGAGAGTCTGTGTGCGCAGCACTGAGTAGGAGTGGTGCGTCCTTCAGTGAGGGGCGTAGCTTGTGAGGAGGTGAAGTCTGTAGGTTGTTGTGCGTTGTCGATTTGAGCTTGGAGAGTGGGCTTTGAACGAATCTTGGGCTGAAGCAGTTTAGGTGATTAACGTTAGAGCGTTGTTGAGGGATCAAGATTGGCGATGTTTGGAGATTAACGAATGGATCATGAAGAAATTTTAGTTGATATCAAGAAAATAGCCTAATTGTAAAAAAGCAGGTGGTCACGACTAATGTAGGTATGTACTGTAATTATCGTGAAGATTTTCTCAGGGTTCAACGGTAGTTCCTTCCCTCTCGGCTCTTCTCTTGTTAGGCTGCGATAGATCTGAGGAAGGTGCAAATGTTAGTAATTATGGGGACCCTTCCATGTGTCATGTCAAGTCAGGGTCAGGGTTTTTTGGTGCCTATATAAAAAAAAACATGGACCACGATAGTACGGAACTAGCATTATTAACCAGTCTCACTACTAATCTACACGATGCAGTTCAGTACACTAGCATTATATGAATTTTCTACTAATACTAGCACAGCCTTCCTACTCTGATGTAGGTGGGTTGGATTGTTGACGACTCGTACAGATAACTCTTCCGGATCCTTGTAAATCTACCAGAACCAGAGGCTTGTTGTCGCTAGCCTTTCCTTTGTCAGGGTCTTGTCATGATCTAACGTCAAGCCAATTTAGGTCAATTCAGCCCTGGGAGATTGACTTGGCTGAATGTTCAACTTTGAGTTACTGTTGCTTCCCGATGGTTTGTTCCCAGATATGGATGCAATTTACAATCACCCAATACACGCTGCGTCACTGTCAATAACTCCAAGCCATCCCAAACTCACTTTGACATTTCAAGATGGTCGCCAAGATCACCATGTCAATACTCATCCCAGACACAATCTCCTCCATTATCTCTTCTTTTCATCTCATCTCCGCAATCAAAATTTTCCTATACCCTTTCCTTATTTTCTTTTTCCCACCTGAACTTAACCTTTCTTCCTTTCTATCCATCATAATTACTACGCTAGTCCCTGAGATGACGATCATCCGAAGACCCAACGGGGAACTTGCTCCTGACATAAACCCCCAAATTAGGTTATGAGATGGCTCGGGCCTCTTCTCGTCGTCCTTCCGGGGGACCTGACCAAAGAACAAGTAGAAGGGGGGTAAAAAGTCAACTTAGCTTAATGAAACAATCCAGGTCCCGCCGCTACCGCCGTCGTCCGGGTATGTGGGAGGGCCTGAGAGTTGGTGGCTTTCTCTTTAGTCCGGTGGGCGTGTGGGAAAAAGAGAACTACCAGATACTGCTGTCTTCAACTAGCAGGTAGTGTAGATGGATGGCGTCCCTCGCTTTCCCATCTTCCTTCTTAGGCTCGACTCAAATGGCCGTCGAAACACCCTGTGGGGGGCGGAAGGGGCATCATATCGAAAACACTAAAGGTCTCCTTGTGGTCTGGGACGTGGGAACTTCATGACACCCCGTCGTGGTTTCATGATGGATCTCCTTCGATCCAGAGTCTCCCCCGTCGCTGGCCAAAGCTGTGCCGTGGCGTTGAGACTACCAAGACAGAGGACATGTTCAGATGGAGGGCCGTCCTCTACGGGCAAGATTCATGCCATGAAGTCTGCCTACATCTACAACAGCCTAAAATGTTACGGGATCACTCACACAAAGTATACTTCAATCACATGAGACAGGATATTGATGTGGCAGTAATGTGTAGATTTAACCATTTTGCTAAATGACCTTTTCTAAAGAATACATTGGCTTTGATACAAGAGGGATGGTTTGTCTTGTCGTGGGCTATGACCAGCACAGACATCCCCCCAGATACAAGCAGGCAAGTAGCGAGACAACAAACGAGAGACGAATAGTAAGAAAAGAAGTGAAATAAACACACAAGAATAATTGGATCAGCGAATATAGCACCATCCATTGTTTCTAAGGTGATATCGTCATCCTGGCGCGCCCGTCCGATCCAGCGTCAAGACTACCTAGGAGGATTACAACGAGTGTAAAGAATGGCAAAGCCATCCAACATTGATTATGTTGCAAGGCGAAAAAGAGAAACACATCCACCATGATCAAACTTGTTCGATGCAAGTTGAATGGGGAAGAAACAGATAAAGGTGCAAAGAACAGAAAATTTTCAATCTCCTCCTATCACGCCGTTGTATACCCAGGGGATCTTTTTTTCCTTCAAATCAAAACTTCTTTTCCATGCTCAACCGTCCAAATGCATTGGTTGGCGAATGTGATGCAGCTCTGTAAACAATAAACAACCAATAAAGAATAACGAAAGAACCAATCAGAAAATAAAAATAAAAACAAGTTTTCCTCCCTGGTCGTCATGCGTAGCAAGGAGGTTCGCGGAAAGGTGGTGGTACAAGATGATGGTTGTGTATGTGAAAAATGCAATTCATAACCGCTTCGCACTCCTCTTTTGCTTCGGTTTCCCTGATTAACCCATGAAAAATAGGTTGCAAATCACCGTCCCTCCCAGTATAATTGCGCACTGACCCTAGTGCCACTCAGCTTGTAAAAAAGAAATTGCCGAGGGCCAAATGGAAAGAAAGAAGGTCATCAGCGTCGTTTCGGCGTATATCGAAGTAGTCTGCCGACTGCCTCGATCATGTGGGCATTTTGTATTTGTTTTGTTGTCTTGAAAGTTGACCATGATCATTTAGTCAGCACGCTTGCGCTTCTTCTTGGCCTGCTCGTTGGCCTCGTCTGAGGACATGTCGCTGGCACTGCCGGGAACCTCGGAGGCGATCTGGAAGAGAACCTTGCCGTAGTTACCGTAGTCTTCTCCTACATGTGCCATCATGGAAGCGTCGTAGCCGTGGTGGTCACCCTCCTCAATGAGGTTCATGACGATGGCACCACTGCCGTGAGTGCGGGCGTGCTGAGCGAGGTTGTCGCTGCGGGAGAACTTCTTGCCACACTCGTTGCACTCAAAGGGCTTGTCCTGGGTGTGGAGAGAGCGGTAGTGTCGCTTGAGGTGTTCCTGGCGGCGGAAGCGGCGGTTGCAGAGTTCACAGACAAAGGTCTTGGAGGGGTCCTCGGTGAGAG
The DNA here is from genome assembly GCA_013623535.1 of Fusarium penzigii. NCBI lineage: Eukaryota > Fungi > Ascomycota > Sordariomycetes > Hypocreales > Nectriaceae > Fusarium > Fusarium penzigii. Next base: position 7,352 of record JABFFC010000055.1, read on the forward strand.
ACTGCTTGCGGCCACGACGACTAATGGGGGCGGGAGCAGAAGCACCACCGGCCTCGGAACCAGAAGACTCGTTTGACTCGCTAGCATCGGCAGTAGACTTGGCGGTCTCCTTAGCGGCACTAGACTGAGAGGCAGAGGCAGCCATGTTGATGACAGGGGCGGCCTCCTTGTTGTTGGTCTTGATGCGCTTGGCCTGGTGGCAGTCGTCGGTGCAAGCAGCAGCGGGGGCGGGAGAAGGGAACTGGAATGCCTCGTTCTCGTCAAAGGACAAGTCCTCGTCACCAATGAAGCTACCGTGACCAAGAGAGACAACAGAAGAACCGGTGCAAGCACGAGGGCGGCCGATGTCAACGGCGGACTGCTCAGCACCACCGAGGTTGACAAGGCTGTTGACGAAGTCGTCCTCGGACTCAAAGTCGGAGAGCTCCTCAAAAGTGGGCAGAGTGTTGGGCAGGGCAGGGTGGAAGTCAAAGGAAGCGTTGGCCGAGATGGCAGCCTTGAGGTCAGTGCTGGCGCTGTCGTCAAGACCAACCAGGGTGAACTCAGGAGCCAAAGTAGCGGTGGGAGTAGCCGAGTTGACGGTCAAGTTTCTGGGGTCGCAGAAGTCAACGTCGTGATCAGGTGAAGTCACAGATCGCGCATAAGGCGCAGGTGAGGGTGACAATGAAGGTGTTGACAGAAGATCACTGGCGGTGTTGCTAAGCGAGGGGACCTTGCCGGGTTGAGATTGCAGGTACACTGTCATTCGTGGTTAGCCTTGCGTCTTCCTTGTCACTTTTTGTCTGTTGCGAGATAGAACCCCTGGTCCACTAATGTCGCCGAAGCGGCCGCCAAAAAAAAAAACGTCAAACATGCCACAAATGCGCAATGCCACATCACCCACACAAACACTCTGATTCGATTGACGGAAGCCCAAAAATAGAGTCTTTTTGAGGCTTTGCACCACCATTCAAGTAAAGTGTTTGTGTTGTAAGCAGACTGCGTCTTTGCCATTCCCGTTGAGGGACGGGCCGAAACAAGACCAAAAAAATGCAGAAACAGGAAATAGCTGTTGAAAGAATGGGAAAATCAAAACTTACTAGGTGTCATGGGGGGAGATCCACAGCTTGACCAGTCCAGGATCGAGGTCTCAACAGACTCGAGACCCTCCTCGGCACCGTCAATACCATCAAGACCAGAGAACATGGGGTTCATGGGAGTCTGCATCACTTCACAGTTGTTGGGGCTGCCAATGGTGCTGCCCGAGGTGGACAGAGGGGGAGTTGAAGGGAAGTATGAAGAGGCGTCGTAGAACTCCGTCTCGAGCATGATGGCGGGCTTGCTGTATGAAATGGGCTGAGGCGAAGCAGTCGGGGTCATGACAGAAGGTCCGTTGCTGTACAGAGTGGGAGGGTGAGAGCAAGCAGACGAGTTGGGTCTTGAGTAGACGGGAGTCGAGGGCAGTGTGGGAACCATGGGATACATGGCCATGTGCTGCATGTTGCTGGGCTGCTTCTTGGACTCTGAGCCGTAGAAGTAGAAGGGAGCTTGGCCGATGGCCTGGGTCATCATGCTGGCGTCCATTGCTATATGAGAGTTCTGGTTAGCTATGGTGGTCTTGTCTGGCTTTGATATGAACCTCCATGTCAAGACACTTCATGGGTCTGGCATCTAGTAGGATTCCACAAACCTTTTGTTCTTTCTCGAATTCCTTGGTGTGGGTGGGAGTTGTTTTAAATATTAAGTTGTCGATTCTTTCGTAATAATATTGGTATACAGAATACAGATTTGCTTCGCACTGAAAAGACTTTGATTTGCCGGTCCAACGATGGTGGGTTGTAAGTTGTAGTTGTAGTTCTTGTTGCTGCAGGCTGATGTTGCTGTATAAGAGAGTGGACGACAGTGTCTTGTCTAGTGGCTCGATTGTATGCGTATGCTGTGTGGGTTCCAAGCAATATGGAACAGTTGTATATATATATCCTCTTCAAAGAATTCAAATCTAAGATATTGAATTCGAATTAAGAAGGTTGGGGTTGTTTGAGGGTTTGGTGGAGGATATAGTATATTCGAAGGAATGAATGTGATGTAGAACGAGGAATTAGTCCAGTTAAGAAGAAATAGCCAAGTTCACAAATGAAGGTGGGAATCGAGCGAGCAAAAAAGGGAAGGAAGAAAAAGAAGAAATAGAAATCACACGGGGTCTTTAAGATCGGACGCGACTGTCGATCATATCTCGGGTGAAGGAGGATGAGGAATAAGATGGACGAAGCACTGGGGAGTCGTGGAGTGATAAGTACTTTATCCTGTCACAGGCGTTTCTTTCCAACGAACAGACAGAACAACCTTCTCTCTCTGCCACTCTACTCTAATACTCGACAATGGGTACAAGGGCCCATGGGATGGGATGGGGGTGTGTCATGGTGGAAGAGGGCCATGGCTTTTTGCCCTCCCACTAAAAACTTGGGACCACACGCCCACCTGAGGGGTGTGAGAATTTGAGCACGATCAGACAAGACAAGGTAAGGCAAGGCGAAAGAGAGAAAGAAAATGGGAGAGAAGCAGAGGAAACCCACAATTGCCTCCATGTCGTGTCTCACTCAAGACCACTACATTTACGCTACACACACTACGCTACGGTACCAGCAATAAGTACCGGGGGGTGTCCAGGACGGTAGGTCCTAGTGGATCAGTGGTCCACAACCCTCTACTGAGCACCCAGAGGTCCCCATTCTCATGGTCCTGTCCTGTGGTTGGGTTCTGTGCCTGTGGATAAGCACTGAGCAAAGGACGAGGACCCCGTCCCCCATTTCTCTCTCGTCTGTTGTCTCTTCACAGTTTCACACCCTTCTCATGTCCACCCATGCCACCCCACACCCCTCCCCTACCATCCAGAACCCCTACCCTTACTCTCTGTAATCCACACTACTCATAACCCATGATGATAGCCCACCATATTCCCATATCCCACCCAGCGGCGGGCCAGGCGGCAGACTGCCCCTAGATCCCTGTTTGAATGCCCATTTTCCATGTCTGGGGCAAATGGAAGGAAACATTCGTCCAGTCCTTTTGCCTACCTACTACCTACCTACCTTATGTCTGGTATTGACAGTATTGTATTTGAATACTGTATGTGTAACTAAAAACCCGATTCCCTCTTCTCTGCACAGTATGCTCTATTTAACCAGTGCAAAAGAGAAACCCTTGCTCATCCAGCATCTTGAACAGTAATACCTACCTACCTACCCATCGTCTCATTCTCTTAGGGTCCTGGGTCCTTGAAACTTTGACCTGACTCCTCGTAAATGTACCTGACTCTTGGTATCCTAACCCTTGGTGCCTCTACCAGTCTTTTGGTGCTTCCTCTTACATGGGGGTGGTTCCCGCCAGTTGCACGGGTCCCCGTCCACCACACCATCCATATCCATATCCATATTCCATCCATCATGGCGCAGTTCCCCTTCTATTCTATTCCTGGACTATACCCAGCTATCGCTCTACCTAGGTACCTACCGACCTACTCGTCGCTCTTGGGGAGGGGAGGGAACTTTGGGCCCCAGCACCACCGGATGGCCCTCCCGCGGCATGAATAAAGGCCTTCCCCGGGTCTTATCCTATCCTATCTTGTGCAGTCCCGATGCAACAAGTCCCCTTCCCATCCCCCATGCCTCGACTGAATAACGAGCTGAGAATTCAGTTTACTACACGCATAGTACGGGATTAGCATCGCTTTAGGTTGCAATAGTGCTCCTCCAGAGGGAAATCCGACGTGGGGCACGAAATCGCTTGTGCTTGGGTTTCTTGTACAATGTCAATGCATCATTCTTGTTCTTTTTGCACAACCCTTGTGCCTGCATGTGTGCGTGGACTGTCCCTCTCTTCTCGTCACTTTTTTTTTTGTTCCCTTCTTTTTTTTTCTTTTGTGTGTACCTGCTTATCCATGTCCTCTTTCGTATTCAACCTCGTTTTTGCTTTGTGGTGTCGCCATCCCTTCCACGCGTTTAGCGATCATCCAACCCATAATCTCACTATGATATTCCTTATCCACCTTTAGGCATGCATAACAATAACATAAACAGATAACAATAGTAAACTCAACACATTCAAGGTCTCATGCCATGTCCACCCATCCACACATTTATGTGACATCTGTTTTTTTTTTTTTTCTTCTCTCGTCTTATTCCATTAATGACCATCATACTGCACGAGCATGCAAATCTTCTCTTCCTCACTGCTACTCGCCCTCGTCTCCTCCCTTGTCCTATCCCTCCAATGCTCTGTATGGCTGTTAGTGCATACTTGTGCGGTCATAATCCTCCCTCTCATGCCTTTCCTCCCACCAGTGGAGATGCTTAGATGCCAGAGTTGTCCCAAGTTATGCCAAAGTTCCAGCCAAGGCGCGCAACAGTGCATTCCTACTCGCTGGTGGTCTCGCACACCATTCCGCAAACCGCGTCACAAGGGCTGCATAAAACCGCGCACTGATAGGGCCGCGCCCTCGAGGCCGCCAATGTAACTAATAATGTGAAATATGCATCGCCGCGTCTCGCCGCGCACCAGCATACTCTCAAACTCGCCCTCTGGGTCCAATCAGATGCGCGTCATGGAGTTCCTGCTGCCCTTTTTGGATTCCTTGGCCGTGCACAACTTGTGACTGAACCACTAGAAAGCTGTGCTAACATGTGGTATGCACCTTAGCCTCCATCAGCTCGTTGACGGCGTCGAGTTGTGCATAGCCATTTGTTGGGTCGATGTCGTGTCACATCCACCAGAACTCGACCGCAGTCTTCCGAGTCACCACAAGCTGGACCAATGCAAGGTACAGACAGCGGCGTCACGCTGTTCCAAACCTGATCGTCACCTCCATCAAGCATGGCGGGCTGCTGCTTGGTGGATATCTTGTATGCTCGACGTCGTGGAGCGCCCGACGTCACAATACTCATCCATTCAACACTGCCATCTTGCTATCTCTGTTTCTCTATTTCCTCGTACGGTTGAAGCCCGCTGAAGCCCGCTGTCGTCATGGTCCGTTTCATCTTCTGGTTGGATCTACAGTTTGTGACGACGAGCTGGTAACAAACCATGTGTGTGATGAGCCAAAATATGCTCCGAAGCGGCGGATAATATTGACGTTCTCTTGTATAGAGCGACCATTGACAACGCCCCAAACGCTCACTCAAATTCCGACAACATCATTCGGCAAAATATGATCCAACAGAGTGCTCTTCGAACGGTGATGACTGGCGTGTTTGTAGAGTGAGCGGCATCAACACCTTGATTGCATGTTCCTGAGGCTTGGGGGCCGTTGTTCCTACTGGCCGTCTTACTTGTTTGCTCAATTGATTGCCTGTCAACGTTTCCGATCCCATTCAGCTCTACATCAGCTGCTATCATCAATGACAGCCCCAGCCCACTCTGACGCAGCGTAACCTTCGTATTGGACGACTTCATCGTTTTTTTTTTCCACCCCAAATACACGGTCGACTCTAGCGTACACGAGGATTTGTACACAAACGCAGATAGCGCGATCGGTTAGTACAGTACAACACGAGTCCTTGAATAGTATGAGCATTAATGGTGCCACAACTGTAGTCAGCGTCAGCCCGAAAGCGATCGAAGCTGTGAAGATTGCATAAATGAAATATTCGAAACAAACTACATCCATAAAAAGATATCCACATAGTATCATATGTGATAGGATGGTCATTGCCGTAGGCCTAGAAGACGCTCTGACGTTGGTCGTCTCGCCCGTTAAGTTAGGTGCAATGCGGGACGGAGCGCCTTAGGCACCTACCAAGTCTGGACAAGTTGGCATGGCTCAGCCATTCATGAACGATTCCTGATGCGCCTCGCGTGCATTGTGGATATCTCGTGCTTCGTACCTGAGCTTACTTGCTCTGCGTCGTCTCTTGCTCTCCTCACAAGGAAGAACTAGACGGATTAGTGCGAGCGAAAGTCGCCAACATTAGCCATTAATGGTATTCATAAGCCGCGCAGTGGGCAGCTGTGTCATTCATGTATGATTACCACGGTACTTTCTGGTAGCCATAATTGTTAGTAGTCCTGATATCACATCAGCTGTTACCTTCATGGAAAGCTACTGAGGCTAGTTCAGGTACATAAAATTGCCGGGGCTGGAAACACATCTCCGCTCCGAGACTATGGTCCTATACTTTTTGCTCGCCGGTGTAAACCGGTCTTTCGTTTTAATAGTAACTATGACGGTAGTGTGTCTGCTTCGGCATTGTATTCAGATTTGTGCCTTGACGCAGGCAGATACTTATCACCTACACCTACACCTACACCATCCATTACTAGGTAGCGATGTCTGAGCAGATAGATATGAACGGCAGTATGAGAACAGAATAATTCGCCATACCTATTATCAAATTACCTCACTCATCTGCTGATTCCTGCATGTCCAAGCAAACATGAGAACCTTAAACATAAATCTGGAAGGTACCAACATTCTCACGGAGCAAAGAGACCAGGGCCAACCCTCTGTTGCCTCTGTCACTGATAGCAGGTGCGGTCCAGGCCGCTACGGCACGAACATGGCATGGTTGACGAAGACAGGAAGGAAGGATCCTGAACCTGCAAGCCCTCTTCCAACGTCGCATCCTTCGGTCCCAAGAAACCAAACCCCCAGCAAGCTCAAATATTCCACCATCGCAGAATCCTAGTCGTCAAGGGCCCAGGCAATCCCAAGATGCGACCACAACCAACGACAATATGGTCCGTGACCCACTAATCACTTTCGATCTACTACCTTTTCTGGGGAAGGCGTCTGCGGCCAGACCTTGGCTTGTTGCTTTGTCCCGTCTGGCCTGGGCGTTGAATTGCGCCTGCTCCTCAATTCGATGTCAGTTTATTCTTTCCAATCGAAGCTGTTGGAAATGCGGAATTCGATTCGGACGGGTTACAGCGACCATCTCGTGTATGTTAGTACTGTCACATTTCATCCGTTGGTTGCCTGTTTTTGAGTCTTATCGTTAGTCGTAAACTGACTCTCGTAGCTCGAGAGCGCACGGCCGACGCACAAGGGTCAAAGAGTTCAGAGAGTATGGTCTTGGTCGTGTCCCTCTGGCTTGAGCACCGACCCCATGACGATCAGAGGGACCTGACCATTGAGTCAAGCACTTCTCAGTGCCTTTTTTTTTTTTTTTTTTTTTTTTTTTTCTGCTTCCCACGATAATCAAGAACTCTGAGTACTCGATTATCATGAACGCCTGCTCCTCGCGCAGCCTCTGTGCCTTCAACGTGCTGCACTGTATTGGCTGCCCACTAATATCTTCCGGCTCACCACGTACCAAGTACGAGTCAGAGAATAAGCTGAGCACATAGCGAAGTTCATTCGGATCGAGATCTGCATCAACACGGACAGTCCATCGACGCGTTCTCAAGATGCATGAGGATCGTTCTCCCACCGTTACCCTGCTGTTTATCTATCATTATAGCGTAGATGTATAATCGTTTGACATCTTGTTCCAGCCTGATGGGATATCAACCTCAAGACCTCAAGAGCTAGAGTTCTGGTTTCAGACTTCGCTGCCTATGGGTAATGATTGACTCCGGCTCCAAAATGACGAACAAGATTATCGCGGCGGACAGGAAACTACGGGCTCTGTGACGTCTGGCTTAAGATGGAAATGTCACCGGTCGGACACGGGCCCGAATTGGATCGATACGGCCATTGTCGAAACGGAGAGAAATAACCGTCGCCACAATCATCATCTGAATGGACAATGCGTAGCTGGCCCCGGAGGATAACAACACTATGGCACCGGAAGCTGGACGTTCCAGAAACCAATCCCCAAGGGCTCTAGGCGTCGACTTTCAAACTCAGCTCTGACAAAAGGTGGAATCCTCTTTCATAGCTCTTGGGATTACTGTGCTCAAGATTTCGTTTTAGCGTTGGGTTGGCGCTGTAGCAGGATGGTGTCTTGTCCTCTAAACCCTCCGAGCCATGTCTTAGAGCGCCCATACGCTCATCCGTCCCGACTCAAACGAGTTTCAAGTTTGGGCACGGGTTTTGGGCTTAACGGTCTTTGCCCGTTTGAGCTGGGTTTCTTTCCTTTCTTCTTTTCGAAACGAGTATGAAGTGGATAGACGATCCCAATTATGTCCCATTATGAACGGCAGCACCGAATTGTGGCCGGAGGACTATGCTACGCTAAGGATCACGGGACTTGTCCTATTGGCCGACCGGGGTCTTATCCCCGACATGAAACCCTAGCTCTGCATAAAGTCTGGAGGGCTTCACTGTGGTTCTATGCTTTGGGGTTGCATTAGCCAGGAACTATGCATTAAGAGCAGCACAGTCTGGGATTCTGGGTGGAGAGCTGGCACATTATGGACTCAGTTTCGCGCACAAGCAAGGCACAAAACGACATCTCATCTCGCAATGCAAGCCACGCAGGCACAAGCACCAAAGCACCACGCATCAAGGTCTATTGGTTTATTGGCCGAGTTATCCACAAATAAGATGGTTCACTCTCGATCCGGCCCCCATCACAGTTTCGTATTCCTGTACTTGTGCGTGTGTTGGTGCTGTTGTACCTGTGCCTGTGCCCGTGCCCATCCCTATGCCTGTGCCTGTGCACGAGCATGCATACGGTTCTGCATAGGTAGGCGGTGGACAGAAACTATTCAGTAGTCACTTATTATTTGACGACTGATCGACCCATGTCTGCTCTTTGGCACATGGGTCATTCATTTGAGCGACTGTCCTGAGCTTCACAAAAGCCACCACAGTGGATCATCAATCCACATGGTGGAAAATGAGGCCTTGAGCATCATCAAAGTAAGCCATCCGTCAAAGCTTTGGTAATGAAGGCTTCGAGGCCAGAGTCTTTTCTTTTTGCTCAATATACGATTGTCGATCATCGCCGCTAGAGTATGAGCACCCGAAACCTAAAGCACGATGTGAAGTGAACGTGATCGACTCGCAATGTCCTGATAGTGTTCATGGCTATTGAAACCTTCGGGAGACACATCGCTGTGCGTGCCTCACTGGCAAGCTTCTTTCTACGTGCTTCTCAAGCACCTGACAGGAAGACTATGTAGGGCTGCATGGAGGATTACTTACCAACCTAACCCAATACTGGCAATTCGGTATAGTTTCTTGTCCCCGGTGGCGTCTGAAGCCTTCTCTGGCAGCACGAGAATGATACCCTACAATGTGCAGGGCAGGGAATGCGGTGGAGATGCTCATTCGTGGACTGCTTTCGTAATGTGTTGGTTTTGTCGTACCTTGCATGCTAGCGTCGTGTTGCAGAATCCCGCAAAGGACAGGACAAACAGGCCTTGGGATGATGGACGACGCAACGGCCGCTGTTATGCAGGAACAGGAACAGGAACGGCGGCCAGCTCTGGCCGTCTATCACCAGGATAGAGGAAAGATCGCTGGTACCACCACCAACGCACACACGGTATTTCACCTTGAAGGATACATCATAGCGATGCCAGTGAAAGCATTAGTCGGTCGCTTTTTTGTATCAGTTCCACTGAAGGAAGAACTTGCACGAACCGCATCACCTTGATCATTGGCATCATTCTGTTCTCAACCCAATTCACACCTCTAATTACATCAGATCAGATCATCTGTTCAGACTCTCCGTCATGATGGTACAGTATTGCTCCGCTTGCAACGCCTCCAATGCAATACTCACATTCTATCCTCGTGTGATGGCATCGGCCATCCTTTGGTCCCTTGGCCCGTTCGTCCGTCATCCCATCTCGAGTCAACCAAGACATTTACTCACAGACCTCTGTAACCAGACCATCCAGCAATAAGGTCGATATTGCTGCGATTACATCATCAACTACGGTAGCCGATTCCGGAATACAAAATTATTTGGATCCATTCAATTGCTCAATCAGTGAGCATCCACTCTGCTGAACCTCTTGGAGATTTCTCTGCCATTGATTGCTCTGAGGGAACAAGTAGGCAGCCCGCCAAGGGCACGTGCTCTGAAGCTATCGACACCGCTATGGTGCAGAGGCCACAAGGCGGCACAGGCCTCAGTGCAGAAGAGGGGACGTCGTCAGCTCGGTCGTTTTCTTAGTATTAGTTCTGGAGGTCGCGGAACCGGCAGCCCATACCCAGGTGCAGTCGGAAGTTGGATGTGTAACGAGTCGATACATCTCCCAACCCCACCTGAAGAGCTTCAAGGCATGGGGAGCCCAGCACTCCCGTCTTGCCGCTTCGGGCCTGGCCATCGCCACCGGTGATGTTCTGACTGGGTCGTTCTCGATTAGACCAGCAGCATGTATGTACTGTACAGTCAATGTTGTAAACTTGACTGCTAAGACCTGAGGGCCTCTTTTACAGTACATGTACTTGCACCAGATGCACGACCCCAGACTAACGTAGTAGCAGGCCAAGATGGTTCCGATCCCACGAGTTGTTGGCAGCCGATGTTTGATCTTGGTTGAAAGGCCTTTATTTCCATCTTTCCTTCTCTTGTTGGTCCCTCTCCCTTACCCTTTCTTTTCTCTCTCTTCGCCTTTCATCATACCTGTTCCTGAAACCTAATCCGCTGCTTATTTCGTTATGTAAAATGCTGGCCGGCCTAATGTTACTCTATAGCTTTCCAGACCGTGCGCAAGTCTCATTATTGACGGGGGCACAGAGGCCATCACAATCAGCCCGGGGTTGTGAGTGTCCAAAACGTACCGATGGAGCTCGTGGCGTATTGGCCTCCCAATGCACCGTTTTTTGGAAGCGAACGAGTCGCCAGGGTGCCTTGAATACAGGGGGGATAGGGTGCATAACTCTTGACATGGCTTTGTCGTGGAAGGGGCCTTTGGCAGGATTCTAGAGGTTGGACCCTGATGGTTGACCCATTTCGGATGGTCAGTTGGCTCAGGGGTACCCCTGACTTGAAAAAAAGGACCGGCGGCTCTTGGCATCCTCATGCTGGGGAATTGGTAACGGCCCGGAGACGTAGCCGTGTGGACGGCCAATCTCGCTGATAAGAGGGCCGGAGACCAGGTCTCAATAAATCCTTGTCTTCCGAACATTAGGATGCTCCCCGGATTTTAGGCCGGCCAGAAGTAGTCAAGGTCCAGTCTGGCCAGTCTCTAGATTTTGGCATGATTCTGGAAGATCCTCTTGACGAGATACACATCTTGATTAGCTTCTCCCGTGGTTGATACCAAGTACGACACAACCTGCTGGCAACCTATGGTTCCGTTGTTTGATCTCAACTGGCCCTAGGTCAGCCAATGTCTCGGCCAGCTCTCAGCCCCGGTATTTGCACCACCCCCAGCACTGAAGTTGAAGAAACAATTGCTCTCGTGGCTTTAGCCCTGGCGTTTCTTTGGCGGGGGCGATAGTGGTGATGGTGGCAAAGGCTGGCGGATAGAGTCCGAGGCAAGGCTCAGAATGCAATCCGTCCGCCAGTCAAGTCAAGTCTTGCAAATCAGTCTACCTCCCTGGACCTGGCAACAACTTTGACTGACACTTGCTAGTTCAATTCAGAAGATACAGTGTGCGCCTATGAGGAACTGTACTGATTCACGTGGAGTGCATGAACCCTCCCCCCAGGCGAAACACTGGTAAAGGAAGACTTATGGGCAAGAACATGGGAAAATTTGACAGCTCTCACGGCATGGCATTGCGTTGGCGGTCCTTGGAAGGGTAAACCCTCCAGCATACCGCAGCTACAGCAGCACGAGTGGTCCGGCTAGATAACGGGGCGAAACAGTACCCCGACTCGACGACCGACTGCGCGGTAATTACTCTGATAAACGGCGCGGTGAGGGTGGGGGAAAGAGTACCTTCTTGGAGTTCTGCGACTTCCAAAATTGCGTCTTTCAGGGATGCCCTGCAAATGCAAAATATGGTGACTACCTGGGTTCACACTAGAGACATGGCCCCCTGTCTAGATGACTCGCCATTCCGCCGACCATGTCCTTGGGCCTTCTCGAAGGGTTTGGGACTTGGGACCTGGGACCTGGGACCTGGGACCCCACCGGGTCAAATCTCCAGAGACCTCCCATCCTGAGCATGACGCGAGATCAAGACTGGATGAAATGAGGTGAGGTTGGGCTGGAGAGGCCGGTGCGGTTTGGTGATATTGGCTCCCGAATCCATCCATGTTGACGATCCCGTCGAAGAAAATCTCGGTTCTGACCTTTTCAGTTGAGGATTATCCAAAGAGAAAGATCGCCGAGCGTTTATTTGAGTTTGCAACCGAAGATCCCAGGCACGTTTTGTTGTTCCATGGGCACCCGATAACGACATGTATTATGGATGAAGAGGAGGCTGGTATGAATTGTTGACAATCATCTTGGCCCCAAGTACTGTGTGTATCATGATTGTTTTGTGACAAAGAATATTGACTGGCTAATTACCCTAGTGTCTGGAATTACCTACAAACGTTGTTGATAGTTACAGAGTCAATATGGGAATGAGACTTGCTGTAGCAGCTGTCGCTTTTCTTTTTTCTTTTCTTTTTACCTTCGTCTTTTTTCTTCTTTTCTCGGCCCCTCTCTTGTTGGCTTTTTCTACTATCAACTGTTTATCGGCGTGGGAGGCAAAGTATGTCGGCATATCATTCAGTTGATAGCCACTTATCTCTGACGAATTTGTCTACCCCACGGATCTGAAACCACGCAATCCAAGAACCTGGATTGCATTATCACGGCTGTTATTACCTTTTCGTCATGCTCATGCTATTTATTATTCACGACCTTTTGCAGGAGCCATGTCACCCATGATAACGTTAACGTAACACAAAATGACCATGAGATTTGATATCTTGGCTTGCTGCATGATATCCTCCGACAGGATGGGTTGTTACGGTATCCCTGGTGGGAGAGTATGCACGTTTGTTAATCGACATTGGCCATAGCAAAGTGACGTCTAATGGTTTTTTTCTTATTCGTCTTCTTTTCTTTTTCATTAACTTTTGTCTTTTTTTCTTTCCTTTTTTTTTTTTGATTCTATTCCCGCATATTGTTCCAGTGGCTTGAATGGTATGACTTATTGTTTTATTCCTCAACATGGTATTGACCATTACATACTTGTATGAAGAGTCAAGGCGTTGTCCGCTTCACTCAATGTCAACTGAGACACTGGTGATTATCTGGTGTCTCAACATGACCAATTATAGAGGATAACTGGCAAGTGCCAGCTCAATAGGTTCAGAGTGAGGCTACATAGTTGTTTGATCTATTCATGCCACAGAGGTCCAGAGGCTGAAACTCGGACGAGTAGGAATTTCTCATGGATACCATGTGGGCTACTCAGGCCATGTCATAGGCGTCCTCCGGATGGCAAACAACGGCATAGCAAAGTACAGTATGAAGGTGACAGTGCGTGTGGGAATGGTGCCAGATGCCAGATGAGATGAGGTGGTTCCGGGCAGAGCAACTACCGGAGAAAAGTAAAGAATGAAGGGAAAAAGCAACGCTCGAGGTAAAGACAAAGGCAAAGGCGGAAGTGGAAGTAGACAAGGGACGGACAGACGATGAAGGCGGGTGGTCCCATGGTTCCGTGTCCGGCGAGAGTGAGGCTTTACCTCTCTACCCACCATGCTCATGGTCCGTGTCAGTGAATTTAGAACGGGTAAATGGGAAGGGAAAGAAAAGAAAAAAAAAAGAAAGAAAAAAGAAAAAAAAAAAAGAAATATGGAGTACAGTACCGGATACTGACAAGGAAGAAGGAGGTTCTGTGGTGTTTGCCAACGGCTTTTGTCTGGGAGGTGACATTTGTTCCACATCGGACCAGGGCGGGAAGAAGACGATGATGATGATTATTATGAAAGGGTAGATACTCCAAGGTATGTAAATTACATGTGGAGGAAGAATCATGGGCCGTGTTCGAGAAGACTTCTTTTTGGGCCGAAACATCAAGATTGTCCTTGTCATGTCATGTCGCGTAGATGACCGAAGTTTCGGAAGCAAGGGTTCGTCTACTGCTCTTGGGGAATTAAAGGTGGAAACTTGTTTGACTGCCGTCCTTGTCTTTCCACTTGTATTGTTATTATGATTATTATTATTACTGCAGCTTCGTTCTTTGGCCCGATCAGAAATCCGAACCCATGCAGGCGGTTTTATGAGGCTTTGGAGAGGCGACGACCCTTGGAACTGAGATGGATGAATACGACGTGGGTAGTTGGCTATCCTAGTTGAAGTGTAAGGGTGTGTTGTATGAGTTATACGTATACACAGTAAGTACACAGAGGTGAGAAAGAACGAGAGAGTTTGCTTAGTTTATGCTTGGGCATGTTGCATTGGGAGAAGAAGAAGAAAAATTCTACCATGGGTGGGAAAAAAACGAACCCTTGTCGATTTTTTCACCTTCCTCGACACACCGCAACGGTTGAGAAGAATAATGAGAGGCGGACGAGACAGGGTCAGCGGAGGGTGTGTTTGACCCGTCCGTCACCAGAGAGTTACAGCTTGGGGGGGGGGGGTTCTGCGTTTGGTTGTGTCAAGGGGATTATTCCCTTTCCCTTCTCTTTTCTAAACGGGGGGTCTTTGAGTAACTCCGGATAGACAGATATGACGGAGGATTTGATTCATATTCGTAACTTGTCATATTTTGTTGGAGGAGTAAGAAGGAAGAATACATGCCGAAGGATACAGGACAGTACAAGTACACCCCCTCCCCTGGGCAAAGTTGGTGAGAGAAGGAAGAATCGTAGGCAGCTTCATCTCGGCTCTTTCTCTAGGCTCCTGTGTTTTTGTTCAACGTCTCTTCTTTAGGTCGGCTTGGCTTTTTAGCATTGTGCCTTTAGGTGCCGCATGAGGGGAGGTCTTTCTCCTCTGGTTGAATTGATTGCCTGTTGGCTTGTTGTTAGTTCAATGACCATGGTTGTTTGCCTCTCTTGGGACTGGGATTTGGAGGTGTAAGTTTGTTCAAGTTTTTCCTGACGGTTGTATCGTGTTTGTCATTTGTCAGTTGGTTTCCTCTCATCTCATTTCATTTCATCTTATATCACTTTCACATTGCCTTAGGTGGTGTGCTCTATCACTGGCTGGTCTTTTTACTTTGCTGTTGCCTTGTCAGTTTGTTTGTATGCTATTGAAACTCTCTTTCCCTTCTGGACTTTATTGTATGAGCATATGTATCCTTTTTGATGCCTCTTTCCTCTTTTTGTCCGTCATTTTCATTCACTTGCCTCTTTTTGTGTTCTTACCCTGGCAGGTACACACCACTTTGTCGTTCATGTCAAACTCTATACTCCAAAGTTATTGCTTTTTCCCTCCTCCTCCTTCTTACCGTCAGTCATCCCACCAGGTCACATGTATCGTACAGACTCAAACGTTTCTTTTGCCCTCTCTTCTTCCTTTTTATGCCACGAAATGGATAATAAAAAAAAATTACTCGTTTTATACGAGTGATCACAAATTTCTCTCTTCCCTCGCCTCACTTGGATCCAAACTAATGCAAGTGCATTACTTTTCATGTCATGTCTTGTGTGCTTGTGTTGTACTGTGCTCACAAGTCATCCATCCAGTCTGAGAGGAACCTCCCCTTGCTTTGGATGTGTCAAAGAGTCAAGAGGGTGGATGGGTGGCTTCAACGGTATCTCACACATGTCGCCCCATCAGTCTGGATCGTAATGGGATTCTTGACTGGCTGGCTTGCTTTGGTACAGTACTGGATGTGCAAGACCAATGCGAGGGACAAAAAACGCGAGACCGAGACATTCCAGCTCTGGTTTTCCTCCACTGTACACGCGATGACAGATCGGAGTCAGACTCAGACTTATATACTCAGACTTGGGTTCCATTCGATGGCGCGTCGCAAATGTCTGTCGATGGATCAGAATCGATCCAATCAAGACAATCTTGAAAGGGATTATGAAACAAGAGTCTTGCCTTGACGTCTGACTGTTTTTGACTCGGATGCTGAGTCGTTTGCATTTCAACCCCCAGATCGGGTTATCGATTCATCTAGGGCAGATCTACCCATCATTTACATATCTTTGTTGTTCCACACTTTCAGAGTTTATCATAGTCAAAGTCTGCCTCGTACAAATTGACACTAACATCTATACGTCCGGAAAATGGCATGATAGTGATATATCATGCGGGAACAAGACGGAAGGATATTCAAGTTCCCGTCTGACCTTGGAAATTCTTCAAGTTTTGTGACATCTCAGACTTTCAATACAAAAGCAAGTGCTCGGTTGTAAGTCAAGTGTCATGCAATCATCCACTTGTTCGATTATTCAAGTCGGTGCATCTCTCTTTGCCGGACTGGCACAGAGAAGAAAAAGCAGCGCTTGACGGGTGTGTGCATTGTTTGAGAGAATAAGTCAAAGGCCAAGGAGTCTTGTCTGTTGTGGTGCATAATGCATTCTGCAAGGGCCCATCTCGACATGTGGACTTGTTATGCAGTGAGAATGCACTCTGGATGATATATCACTCGTCTTTTTTCCTCTTGTATAGCGGTGCTTTTTCGTTGTGAGTATTTTCTCCATCGGAGACGTCCGTTATGTGGGAAATGGAGCAGAATTTTCATCACCATATGAAGTTTTTGTGCTATATTCCTGTATAATTGTGGATGTAGTTGTTCCTTTTTCCTGTGCGGTCACATCATGCCACTGGTTTACTATGAATGATGCATGTATATGGAAAGTTTAGCATGTAAGTGAAACGGAATAGTCACTTTCTTTCTTTCTTGTAAACTGACGAAGAGATAGAGGTGCCATGATTGGATCAACTCCCATTACATTAAGACATGTTTGAACTCTTTTCTTCTGCCCTCCTTTGCCCTTCATTGTTCTCAACAGCCCAACAGAGACAGCTCATGGCGTCATGGTGAAGCAGCTTGGTATGCATCTGTATGTAGGGTAGACGAGGGGCGAAAAAAAAAAACGAAACCTCGACGCGAAAGATCAAGTGAATTGCATTCCGATGTATGATGTATACAAGGGAGAGTTAAACAGACATGAGTAGAGACTTGGCTGTGGGACTGGTCTTTTTTATGCAAGTGAATTGACTTTTTCGCGTAAAGAGGTTTGTTGTGCTATGAGCAATTGTGAGTAATGTCGGTGAGAGGGGAATGTTGGAAGAAGCAAGGGAGATAGATCTAGGATGTGAGGTGTGAGATGGCGATTTGGAATGTGGGAAGAGCATCAAAGTGGAATTGACTCATCCAAAGGTGCTGACTGTAAAGACTAAATAACTTTCGAGACAAGAGAAGAGATCGGTTCGATTGTGTGTACAGATTAATTGGTGACGGTTCTTTTGGTGTTGTAGATGGATTAATTAGGTCAAGATGGAATATCTAGACCTACACATCACTTGTGCTCATGAACACTATGAAGTGATAATACAAGTATGTGATACGGGAAATAAGAAAGATATTAGCAAACCTCAACTGCCGACCATGTAGATCATGGACTGAACCAATATACATGTTTATCTTGAAAACGCACTGTCATCATCGTCGTCGCCGCCGTCGTCGTCGTCCAGATCATCACCATCTCTCCCGTGCGGCCAACTACAGGGTAGTATACACCCCAATTCGTACTAGTCAGGAACCAAGCCCCATCGTCCCCACACCCCAGCCACTTGGTTTTCTACCCAGTTCTTCCCAATTAAACCATCCCCAGCCACTTCCCACATGTCATGATACCCAAAAAAGGCCCTTTCCATTCGAGTCTCTCTCTGTCTCTTTCTCCCCAGCCTCCCCTCATTTCTTCCCAAGGACCAAGTCGAGGTGCGTGCGCTCGGCATCACAAAAAAGGAGGGACGAAAAAAACAAGTAACCGGGACAAGACTTGACATGGGTTAGAGACGGACTGGGCGTGACGTTGATGGGGTCATTAACTTTTTTTTGATATATGAGAGTGGTTGGGAATCATACTTGATCCCTCCATTTTCCTTCTTCTGCTTTTCGTCCTTCTTCCTTCTCCTGCATATGCATCTGTCTACTATTGTCCATACATACATACCTTGGATATTATCATTGACTTCAATACTCTTGTCTATACCGAGGAGGATTACTCGCACATAACATCCATTGTCAACCTGTACATACACGGCATTCCAACCCAACCTTTATCATCAACCTACTCCAGCCACAGACCATCGCCATACCTGCCCACCATGAGATGGCCCAAGACTCTCATCGCTGTCACAACGGCCCAACTCATCAACACAATCTCAGCACAAACATGGAGTGACTGCAACCCTCTAAACAGCAGTATGTTTCCTCCACCCATGAATATACCAATCTAAAACTAACATCATTAGACGACTGTCCCGCAAACGATGCCCTCGGCCAATCCATCCATGTCGACTTTACACAAGGTTCTGTCAACTCCTTCGCCGCCTCCGGTTCTACGACATACGACGACGAAGGCGTTGCTTTCACAGTCAAGCAGAGCGGTGATGCACCCCAGCTGGCATCTCTGTTCTATATCATGTTTGGCCGTGTCGAAATCACAATGAAAGCCGCCCCCGGAACGGGTATCGTCTCGTCCCTGGTTCTTCAGTCAGATACCCTCGACGAGATCGATATCGAATGGCTTGGTACCACGAACAATGAAATGATGACCAACTACTTTGGAAAGGGTGATACTACAACGTATAGCCGTGGAGCGTATCATCAACTGGGTAACACGCAGGAGGAGTGGATCACATACACCATCGACTGGACGAAGGACCGTATCGTCTGGATGGCCGACGGCACAATCATGCGTCAGCTCGGCTACAACGATGCAGAGGATAACCAGTACCCCCAGACACCCATGCAGGTCAAGTTTGGCGCCTGGGCTGGCGGTGATCCCGCTCGTAACTCAGCGGGTACCGTCGAATGGGCCAAGGGTCCCACGGATTTCAGCAAAGGTCCCTTCACCATGCATGTCCGAAGCATCATCATCACCGACTACTCCACTGGCAAGGAGTACAAGTACACGGACAACTCTGGATCATGGCAGTCCATCGAAGCCGTCGATGGTGAAATCAACGGCAATGAGGATGGCTCTGCCGTCACTGCCACCGCCACCGCTCAGGGCTCAGTCATGACCTCCGACGCTGGTGTTCCCCAGGGCGGTATCGTCCGAGACGACAGCAGCGCGACGGCCACGCAGACGGGCTGGCCCTGGACTGGCGAGAGACCGACAGAGGGAGCTATCCCATCCGGATGGCGTCTCAACGCGGAGGGAAGAATCATTCCCGAGAGCAACGCCCCCGGAAGTCTTCGACCAAGTCACTCCATCCTCGTCATTGCACCTCTCCTAGCAGGTGTCATGGCATTCGTCGCAAGACTATAAATTTCCTGTTTTAAGAACCTCAACCTCAACAACGCCAACACCCTACGATACCCCAAACCTCCCAAACCACAATCACAATACGGAACCAAAAATACGGATTCATGGATATACTCAGCATTACTTCAACCAGCACTGGAGACTACCAACTCTCACCATTTGAGCATTGATACAGGCGTTTAGAATTGTTTGATTTCTTTTTGGCTTTTTTTTTCTTTTCCTCTTCTTGTTGACGTACTGTTTTTTTTGCATATATGTTTTTTTAAATGGACTTTACTAGCGGATACATGTTTATGATTAACTAGATACATGGGGGATGGATGACTTGACGATGAGGGATTCAGTATATATATACACATACCATGTGTAAAAGAAGCGATGATTATAGAGAATGAATACAGTTTATGGCGAGTCTGGGACGCATGAATCTTCTAGTCCCATATAAATCAGTTGGTGATACGTGTACTTGAGTTCATGATGGAACAATCATCAGTCTTACCAATGGCATAAGACAAGAGCAAGAGAGAGATATTGATAGAATAAGTTTGGATTGTTGTCGTGAGTGTACTAAACATGTTCCATCATATGGAACCCAACCTCAAAAGGTCACCAAACCTCCTTGCGTCACCTCCTCTAGTAGCATTCTTCCACACTTCTCATGTGTTTTGCTCTCTGTTTTGGCCTTTCTATATAAAGTGAGGGTAATTCACCCCAACACGTGAATGCGCTGCCACCGTATAAACCCCCAATCTCCGGTAATTCTCGAGAGACGCCACCAGGTCAACAAAATGTCCGTTCATAGCCACTCTACTCCCATGTTTGCCCCCTGTACCCTCAAATGTTGCATCGCTGTATCCGTACTTTCGCACCAATATCACGGAGCTTTTGCAGCCAACTGGTGTTGGTTGTGTGATAAGATCGCAATTCAAAAAGCATCCGCCGTTTCAATAAAACAAGAAGAGAAAGAGAAAACAAAAACGTCAAGAATACAGCAACAATACATATACCAAATGCCAATAGTCTCGATAAGTTGTTCAGCAGAGACAATTAAGCCCGGAGATGGAGGCAAAGACAACAACCAATTAGAAGGTCCAGTCATCTTCATCCTCGACAGAAGCAATGGCCCATCGGAACTTCTCCCTTAGTGTCTTGGAGAAGAACTTCTCAAGAGGCACGTCGAACTTCTTAGCAAAGACAACGGTCAATCGAGGATCGATGTAGTTCTACAAACACAAAACGTTAGCAAGACTTCCGAAACCAACCGACTAATTCCAGTACATACCAGCTTGGACGTGCCGAGGGCAACCTCCTTGTTTCCATCACGATCCTGGGCCTGGAGCTCCAGCGTCTTGATGCGATCGTCGAGCTTCTCAATCGCCTTCTCAAATTTCTCGACAGTGGCGCCCTTACCCTCAGCCTCGACCTTCTTAGTCTTGTTCTCCTTCTTGAACTTGGCTGCGAGTTCCTTAACCGCTTGAAGTCGCTCCTTGAGTTCCTTCTCAGGGAGGGGCCTCTCCTTGTCGGCCTTGCGCTTCTCATTGTCCTTCTCAAACTTCTTGGTGATCTTGGTGCGCAATTCTTCGACCAGGAATTTCTGGTGCTCTTCGATCCATTCCTGGTCGATGTCCTCGTCAATCTCAAACCAGGCCGCACCCTTCTTCTTCTTCTGGGAAGGGTCGATATCGAGGATCATCTTCTTGGTTCGCCACTGCTGATATCTCAAGCCTTTGATCTGCGTGGGGGTTAGCTCGAAGAACTCTACAAACCAATCGCTCTTATACTTACTCTGTCGCCCAGTTTCTGCATCTGCTGCTCGTGACCAGCACCGACAGTTCGCTTGTGATTGCACAGGATGGCGACTTCTCGGTTGCAATCGTTGTAGAGCTTGACCTTTTCGGCTATGGAACCACGAGAGCGAGGGTCCTTGTCAAGCTTCTTCAAAAGCTCAGACATGGTCCAAGAAGCGTTGTAAGTACGGAAGACCTTGGCGGTCAAGCCGGGCATGTAGTTGTGGAGATGTTTGTTGAGTTGGGAGGTCTAATAGCTGTTAGCATCATGCCGTGATACACGTCCGGATGAAAACACTTACGTTGAGGCGATCGAAGAGATCGTCACCCTTGGTCTTGGGAGCCTTCTTGAATAGTTTCAAGTTCTTGAAAACCTGAGGCTCGACGGCGACAGTTTCGTGATATGGAATACTGTCCTTACCCAAGAAATCGAACGTGACCAGATTTGGAGGTTCCAGGGTGATGTGCTCATACTTGAGTGAGCAACAGCCTACAGTATCAGCCTCGTTCTCGGTATCCTTTTCATTTCCAGCTCTGAGGGCAAGCTTGTCAATGAAGTACATTGCAGTAGCACGTTGCCTATCAGCCATGATCTCACTCTTGAGTTCCTTGGTGTAATCCTTGCGGATCCTGTCAATGTGCTTCTTGAGTGCTCGTGCCTTTTCGAACTTCTTCAAGTCACCCTGGCCCTTGACATCACTGGCTGCTCCAAGCATCACATACTTGTAGTTGCCATTGACGTTCTCCTGCCACATGGCAAGCCAGGTAGCCTTCTGATCGTGCTGGACTGCTTTCCACTTGTGGCCGGCTGGAGGATCAGGGACCTTGGCATCCTTGCCGATGTTGATGGTCACTTGTTCCGGCAAGACGCGCTTCTTGACGGTTCCCGTCTTGGGATGGTCACCTCGACCACGGAACAAGCTTGGGGGTTCGACTCTGAAGTTGCCGACCTTTTGTTTGCGGCCATCCCACACACAGTAAAGGTAGGGTGCTTCAAGCGCATCTTTCTTAGCCTTGGCCTGTTCCTTCTCCTCCTTGGTCATGTTCTTCGTCTTAGCCTTCTCCCACTTCTCCGTCAGATACTCGTGCATTTTGGAAAAGTCGCATTTTTCGAGCTCCTTAATCTGCACCTTCTTGCCGTTGGCATCCGTGGCGCCATACTTTTTGCAGTATTCTGAGAAATCCCTGAAGAAATTCTTCTGGAAAATAGGCTTCTCACGATGAGCGTTACCGGCGGGGTTCATCATGGCAACCCAGAAGGTGGCCACCTCTTCAGCTTCCTTGCCCAGAGTGACCGGCTTCCCATCGTAAAGCATCTTGATATGAGATGGCAATGGCTCGTATTCGGGCGGGAACAGAACACCGTTGTGCTCCAAGGTCGTCCACTTGATCGTGTCATCCTTGTTCTTCTCCAACCACCACTGGTACTGTTCATCTTCATCGTCTTCAGGAGAGGCATCCTTGGGAGTTGATTTTGAGTTGGCTGCCTTCTTGGCCGGCGCAGCCTTGGCTTTTTTGGAGATGGGGGCATCCGAATCGGATTCTTCCTTCTTGACGCCATTCGATTTCCTCTTCGCAGCGGCACCATTCGACTGTCTCTTCTGAGCTGAGGATCTGGCAAGGGGCGCGTCGTCATCGGATTCGTCCTTTACAGCCTTCTTTGTAGGTCTGGCCTTTTCCTTTGCACGAATTGTCTTGGCCTCCTTCGCGGCTTCGTTCTCGATAGATGCCTTTCTCTTGGCCAACCTGACGTTCAATGGCTGATCGTCGTCGTCCGAAGTATCGGGAAGGGCTGTTTCCTTGTAGGAGGGCGGCAACTTCTTGCCTCGGCCCCTGGCAATTGGCTGATCGTCGTCAGAGTCGGATTCGATCTTCTTGTTATTTCTCTGTCGTTTAGCCTGCAGGAGCACTTGTCAGCACAACAGCCCCCCGAAGGATTCTTTCCTTCTCATTGTTACGAACCAGAGGGGCACCATTGTCGCTATCCGATTCGTCCTTGTAGTTGACTGCAGTACCCGAGATGGAGGAACGCGACTTGCGCTTGGATGCGCCGTTTGTTGTGGGTGCGTCAACGTCCATACTATCGTCTTCCAAAGGACCATTGCGCAACGACAGACCTGCCGTGTCGGCACCCGCCTTAGGAACAGATCGATCCATGGCCTTGTCCTCGGCGCGCGAAATCCTTGAAGATGAGACTAAAGTGTTGCAAGAAACCGTGTTAGCTGGTGCTGAGGGAAGGCAAACGTCAGGAATAAAAGCAACATCAGGAAAAAAAACTCGAGATGCCGCGCCAGTGGGTTCGAAAAGCAAGATTGTGAAATAAGCATTTCGCAAATACTAAAGAAAAAAAAGTTTACTTACGGTGCCCATTAGCCCTGAGAGGGCGATCGTCGTCCGAACTATCGTAACTCATGGTGAACTTGATCGCGTTGTTGGTCCTGTAGCTGGCCGTGGCCGTGAAGAATAAGCAAGCTATGAGGTCAGGGACTGGGATATGAAGAGGGCGGGCTCTAGTAGGGGAAACAAAAGCTGTTCTAGCGAAAGGTGATTGGAACAGAAAAGTTCGAGACCCTCTCAACGCCTTGTTGAGAGGTATTGAAGGGAAAAATCGAGGATTCAGAGTTGATGTTTGGGGGGTGGAAAAGGAAAGTGAGTGAGAGAGAGAGAAAAACAGAGTAGAATCCAAGGGAAGAAGTCGAAGAAGACCAAATAACGGTAGAAAGTTGAGCGGCGTTGTTTTGGTTTCTTAAGGCGACTGCCGGGGGGGAAGGAGCGAGGCAAAGGTCAGAAACAGAAAGTCAAGACAGTCCGCGGTCCACATCCACAGTCCCGTCTGCAGTCCACAGCAAGTCCACAGTGGCTCACTGCTGTTGCCTTCTTTAAATTTTTCCCTGGTTGCTGCTTGCTGCTTGCTTGGTTGCTGCTCAGGTTCGCTGCGAGGCCAGAAGGTGGGCGCGTTTCTGGGGCACCTAGGAATAGGTAAGACCGACCAGTAAAAATTCACTGACAACGACAACAGGAAATGCAAAGCCTCAGCGACTTTTTCACTCCCCTTGGTCGTCTTCCTTCTCTAAGCTTTTCGAGTGGGAGTTTATGATTGGATGAAATGTGGGATCTCTTCAATCCTGTGCTTGCGCTGGGGCCTGGTGAGATTGGATTGGATGAAAAGGATGAAGAAGCATAGCACTTCCATGGGAGGGAGAACGGGAAGGTTGGTGAAGGAACCCGCTTTTCTTGGCTTGGCTAGGCCGTTTTGGGATTAAGTCAGTGAAAGCAAGGCAGTGAAAATGAGTTGAGTGAAAAATGCAGTGAGCAAATGGAGCGCAGTGCGCAGTGCAGTGAAAGTCAATGGCTTTAGTGGGTGAGTGGGCAACTGAGTCGAGTGAGGTGAGTAAGCGACAGCGCATGTTGAGGTGGATGCCTCATGCCTGCAGTGAGGCGTGCCTGAGGAAAACGTGACGGAAATTTGGACACCGAGTCACGTGCATCACATGAGATCTCCCCCACCTACCTCAGATCGGGCTTTGATTGGCTGAACTCCTCTGTCGCCCATCAACTTCCGCTAATTTACCGGGAAAACCGCAACGCAACGAGAACAAATCGACTTTGTCCGTTGTGCCTTGTACCGCTACCCCATCACATTACACCTCATCCCGACCTTGCACGACTTCCCTACACTCCCTCCATCAATTGATCCTGTCAGAGTCGCGATCAATTGGGCCACCGTTGGCAGAGGTTCCGAACCACGTATATCGAATTCCTCCTTCAAGATGTTGTCGAGAACCGCCAGACCAGCTCTCCGAGCTGCCGCCGCAGCTCAGGCTCGGTAAGTTTTTCTTTGGCTTTCTTTTCCCCTTCGCTCCGAGCCGGGACCCTCTATTCTCAAGATTTTGTTTTGCCGAAAGGAGATAGACAAACAGCTTCAAATATCAACGCCGACGTACGGGACAACGGGATGGATGATTTGCATACACACTACACCAAACTTCAATTGAACATGAAGTTTTATTTTCTATTTTATATTTTGCTGATATCCTTAATTCAGGGCCACTGCTGTCCCCAGCTCCGCCGCTACCTATGCCACCCTCCGTGAGATCGAGGACCGTCTCAAGTCCATTCGAAACATCGAAAAGATCACAAACACCATGAAGATCGTCGCCTCCACCAAGCTCACCCGTGCTCAACGTGCCATGGACGCCTCGCGCAAGTACGGTCAGACCTCCAACCAGGTCTTCGAGTCCGCCGAGACCAAGCCTCTCGAGATCGAGGACAAGAAGACCCTCATCATCGTCTGCTCCTCCGACAAGGGTCTCTGCGGTGGTATTCACTCCAGTCTTTCCCGACGTGTCCGAAAGCTCTACGCTGAGCAGCCTCCCTTCGACCTCGTCCTCATCGGCGAGAAGGCCAAGGCCCAGCTCTCTCGAACCAACGCCAAGGCTATCCAGCTCTCTTTCGCTGGTATCGGCAAGGACGTTCCCACCTTTGCCGACGCCCAGGCCATTGCCGACCAGATCCTCCAGCTCCCCACTGAGTACACTGATGTCAAGATCCTCTACAACAGGTTCGTCAACGCCCAGAGCTACGAGGCCGAGTTCATTGAGGCATTTTCCGAGGAGGCTATCACCCAGTCTCGTAAGTCTATACATCCATAACTCAATGCTGAATGAATTATTGTTCTAATCACGCTTCTCTTTTATAGCCAACTTCTCCGCCTTCGAGGTCGATGATGAGGCTCTCGGTAACCTCCGAGAGTACTCTCTCGCCAACTCCCTCTACTGGGCTCTGGCTGAGGGCCACGCCTGCGAGCAGTCTGCCCGACGAAATGCCATGGACGTGAGTTTTCCCCCATTGGTTCAATTGAGCCCTTTGTTGCTGCACTCATGAATGAATTGATATTGACAACTCTCGCAGAATGCCTCCAAGAACGCCGGTGAGATGATCAACAAGTACCAGATTCTCTTCAACCGCACCCGACAGGCCGTCATTACCGGAGAACTGGTCGAGATTATCACTGGTGCCACCGCCTCAGAGGACATGTAAACAGTTTTTGTCTGGGAGTGTTGCAAAAGCCGTGGAGTTCTGAGGCTTCCCCTTATCATGTACCAAATCCAAACGCACATCTAAAAAAGAGGAGGGGAAAGGGAGGGTAGAGAGCACGAATTCATTCCCATCATCTGGGGTTTTTCTTACACTTTCTAATTCCCCTTTTTCATCTATTCCCCTTCCCCCTTTTTTTCTGTGCACCTATTGTATCAAAGCCCTTCAATAAAGTTTCCTTTTGATAGCCTTGTACGGGAACTCGTCCTTGTTGCTCGCTTCACTCTTTGATTTGGGAAGATGTAAGTGGGCGAAGAGGCTAGAAGAACAGCAAAAGATATGAAAAGATATTTCTCATTGTTCGAACCCTGCAGGTTCTACTTGATCTTTGTGTATTTGAAAACCAATGGTCTCTTTATTTGAAGGAAGAGAAGAACTTCCCTATGCTGCCTCATCGCATGAATGTTTGCTTACTACTAATTATGTACGCTGCAGTAGACAAAGACTTCAGCATCTTCCCCATCAACGCCTCATGACAACACCATTACGGTGGGACGATATACACTTCCGTCTTTCCCAACATAACATACAGCAAACCCACAAAGAGTAATGCCTCCCATCTCGAAAAGAAAACGCCTAGTGGACAAGAAAATGCTGAAGGACAGAAAAACACCATCTCCCAAAGCAATGCAGAAAACGACCCAAGCCTTTAATACTCCATGTCTGTATCCCCATCTTCTGCGTAACTGACGTTTCTCCCACGGCGATAATGTTTATGCGGCACATCCTGTGGCTCCCTTGAAGACGAAGCACTCAGAGGATGTTCTTTCTCGTACGCGATACGCAACTGCATCGCTTCTCTATCCCACTTCTCTGCTGCCTGGGTAAAAGCCTGCACGGCTTCGGCGTAAGCACGCTTCTGCTCTGCGGCCTGGTCTTCGAACGGTTTCCTCTCTTCTGGGGTGGCATCCTTCCACATTTTGGAGGTCATGATGCGAACTTCGTTGGGTACGGCGCGGCCACCTTTGCCTGGTTTGCGGTTCTCTTCGCATTTCTTGCGCGCGACATCGAATAGTGTCTTGCTATAGAGGAGATATGCGTTTCCAGCTACCTTGCCTGGACGGACGGGACGTTCTCCAATATTGGACACAATGTGGTTTAGAATCTCGACTTCGTAGGCCTCGCGTCTAGCCCGTCTTGGATCCTTTGCTGGCTCCTTACGCTTCCTTAGCAGTAGTGAATCTCGGGGCAGGATTAAAGGTGTTGGGACCTCGATAGGCCCAATCAGGGTCTCCAAGATCTCCGATGCTACTCGAAGGCCTGACAGATATGCGCCATGGACTGTCGCTGGATGAGTTCCGATTGTGTGTTCACCTGCAAAGAACAGGTTACCCACAGATCGTGCCATCACATCATAGTCGTCAGGCTGCATGCCCGGCGCTGCGGATGAGTAGCTACCACGAGCGAACCGGTCTGATCCCCATCGAGTGACCACAGCTTCGGTAGGGTAGGGGACGTCTTTTCCAAATACGCTCCGCAAAACCTCAGTCGCCTCGGCGATCAGGCTGTCGTTGCTTGTATGCTCGGTATCAAACCCTGCCTCACCCGCCATCAGAGCAATCAGACAAGGCAAGCCCGTGGTGTTTGTAACGTTGAACCACTGGAAGAACCGGCCTCTGTTGGCAATGTAGTCCTTCTGAAGAGTGCTGTGTCGATTGGGCGACTCTCTCAAGACTCCAAATATGTGCCTGTCTTCCTCCCAGAACACCTCGTCATAGACCAAGGCCACCTTATTTAATATGCCAAAGCCAAGCCGCTCAATCACATCCGTCTTCCATGAAGGCAGTGGAGGATTGTAGACGATTGCTTTCTGTTTTAGCACGCCAAGTGGAATTGTGCAGACGACAGCGTCAGCGTCCACAACCGTGCCGTCCTCGCATTCGATCGCCGCAGATCCAAGACCCTCTCCCGTATGATACGAGATACTCTTGACAGGAAATTTGGTCTTGAGATCAAGAGACGTTGGGCAATGAAAGAGGCCACGTGCTACGCTCTGGTAACCGCCGACCACCATTGTGTGGCTTCCCTCCCATTCGTTGCCGGCATCGATATCCCACAAGGACAGGTCGAGGTTGTGCAGACCAGTTGCGTTGCTGTACTCTAAATTGGCAATATGCCAGTTAATGAGTCGATGGTCCTGGGCATTCAGCCCAACCATGTGCTTGTACTGCGAGATTGCAGAATCAAGAACAGAGCCTAATGTCGCGCCCTCTTCGGCTGACGCCACCGTTAAATCCACGTTCTCGCCCTCTGCGGAGGTATCTCGCAACGTCCAGCCCATCAGCTTGGCCTTTTCAGAAGCCTTGACGGTCGCGGCTGTCCCAGGCTCAGTATGAACACGGCCTGTTAATTTATCTGAGGAAACAGGAATCATATTGACCTTGTCTGGCACATTCTGCTCAGACACCGGAGGAGCATCTGGTAATGCCGCGGCAGCCTCTTCAGCCTGTATCATTGTCTTGCTGCCATCTCCTGGGCTGTCACGACCCTCATCAATCAATCCACGATTGCCTTCGATGAGTTTAGCCGGCTGGTTCTTGTATTTGAACTCGCTGACCCTGTCCAAACAATCATTGTAGAGCTTCTCAATCAGTTGGTCTCGTACAGGGTCTACAGGCTTGCCGTTGCTGTCATATATGGTTGTATCTGCAGTGAGGGGGTGGTATGGCAACCCAAGTTGACCGCGCAGGAGAATATTCATGGGGTTACCACGGTCAAATCCAGTGATAATCATGCCGCCCATCTCAGCCGTATGCCGTTTGCCTTGAAATGCAGGCACTGGCTCTGCTGGCTTGGTCTTGAACTCCCGCGAGTACACTCGACCGCCCACGCGACTACGTCCTTCAAGCACCACAACGCGGGGAGGTGGCTCACCACGCTCATGGAAACGGTCAGCATATTGCTTGAATAGGCATTCAAGCTGCCTAGCACAGCCTAGACCTGAAATACCAGCACCGATAACGGCGATCGTCTTTTGTCTCTTGATCACAAGAGAGGCGCTGTCGTCGACGACC
This sequence comes from Fusarium penzigii, assembly GCA_013623535.1. Taxonomy (NCBI): domain Eukaryota; kingdom Fungi; phylum Ascomycota; class Sordariomycetes; order Hypocreales; family Nectriaceae; genus Fusarium; species Fusarium penzigii. Next base: position 36,467 of record JABFFC010000055.1, read on the forward strand.
GCCGGCTCAGTGACAGTAACACATCCGTAGTTGATGTAACCACGACGAACAAGCCAATCATAGCACACACTCGCAGCGTCGAACCAACGAGCATTGGCAAGGCCGACAGCCTGTTGCCGCGTCACGCCTTTCCAGGGCGTCTTGAGCCATAGCCGAAGAATACCGTTTCGGATGTTGAGATATGTTGTTACTTGAGTGTGGGAGATGTGATGACGGAGGAGATGGTACTCCTCATGATGCAGAGCATATGGACTGAGACGTGAAGACTCGGCCGCAGACACACATTCGCTGGCGTATTGCCAAGAGGGGATGTCGGTAGGGATGGACGACTTGGGCAATACTGTGAAATTGTAACGTTCGGTGTCATTGTGTGAGGGTGATTGTCGGAGGGAAGGCGGTTGGTCGTCGGCGGTTGGAGGGTGGGGACCTTCGGCCTCAACAGGGGTGGTAGCCTTGCTTGATAGAGTTGAAGGTATTGATGAGAGATCGGACAATTCTGTCAAGGCGGAATGCGACGAGGCGAGCGAGTCGATGCCGATATGAGTATTCGTAGGAGGTTGTAAAGGCGCTTCAACCTCTTGTGAAATCTCTTCTCTTGAATCAAAGTCAGAAAAACTCGTCACAAGGTTGGGTGAGAGAATCACGCCACGAGCCAATGGCATGAGAAAGGCCGGGCGGGCTTGATGTTCCATTACTCACTCTGTCTTTGCGCCAATACTTGATAAATCGTCAGACTCGACGAGACTGGGACTATCGATGTCCATCTCTCCGGTCCATACAATAATCTCAGGCGCAACCTCTGAAGCTCGTTCGGTGGAAGTCTGTCTCGACTGTGCCGAGGATACGATGTCGGGTGTATCTGGGGGTGATATCCGATCTTGAGCTGCAGCTGTGGACGTAGTTGTAGCCGTGGCCACTAGAGATTTCGACGATGACAATGCGTCGATGAGATTTTTGTCCTTGTGAAAAGCCTTCCGTAAACCAGATCCCGCACTAGAAGCGCGCTCAAGACGTGTCCCCATAATGACAAAAAAAGTTGGCCCTGAGGCCCTTTCCACACACACACACTCTCTCTCTTTCCCCCGTCTCTTCCTCTGGCCACCGACTGACAGTTGAGGATTTTATATATCACAGCTCAAATAGAAACGCGTATGAGGCGGACATGTATTATCTTTGTGGGTGATTGAGGGTTAAGCAAGCGGCATAATACTTCGACGACATGGATTCAGGGAGTTGAGACGGTCTAAGCAGATGAGTTAGCACCAACAGAACAATTTCCTTTTTTATACTATACTAAAAATCATTTTCTCTTCTTTCTCTTATATCCCCCTGAGAAATTCTCAGGTGACACAAAAAGAGGTTTCCCCTTATGTATAGGTAGAAGTGAGAAGTTCGAAGAGGTATCCGTACTTTTTTTTTATGATGATCCGTTACTGAATAATTCAGTATTATTGATATCAAGGTGGAGATTGTCGATTCGTCGATTGTTTCGATTAATCCATGGTACAATGCGAGATGGTCCAGATCATCACAAAGGGGGCTTCCTTGAGAACAGTTAAGTGAACTTGTTGAGTCTTGCCTCGTTCTTGGCCCGAACCATTCTTACTTTCTCCTCGCCATTGGAACTTTGGCTTTGGTGCAAGCCCATTGAGCGGAGAAAGTCTCAGGTGGGTACCGATATGCTCATCATTCAATCACGTGCCAGCGCCAGTCATCGAATCAGACGCCGTCGTCAAGGTGGGTCATTGACTACATTCAACTTCAACTCTTCTGTTTTCGAGTCAGTTGACGACGCTCGTCTATCCTGTTAATAATCATATTATAACCAGACGCTGACAGTATCCTTGGTTCTAACAAATGCCCAAAGTCATGGTAATAGCCTCGTGTCCGATGCGAAACAAGAAACAAGAAACAATTCGAAAGTTCCGATGATGAATCCACTCCGCATGTCATCTCAACATTTACATCCTCACACCCTTAGGCCCGTCCACTCACTGAGAATTGACCGAATGCGTCGAATCTGCCAAGATAACGTTCCATTATAGCACACCCCAATCCACATCTTATTCTTGTCGAGCCGGTGCCGTTGCGTCGGCCTCCTTCGCATACGATCCCTTCTCAATCGCCGCTTCCATCATTCTATTTCCGCTTATTATGGACGTTGTACAAATAATAATATTTCTTCGTCCTGAAATTTCATTATTAGTAATCTCGTTCTTCTTGCAAATAATTTCTCACAAAACTTACCCTCCTCTTGTTTCGCAATAAATCTCAATGCGGCAATCTCGGTAAAGGTGATTCCACCAACGAATACGACGAATACCGTCTGTTTGCCGTTGCCTCCCGATAACAGAGCCCGCGCCTTAACGGCCTTGTCTTCGCCTTTCTGGTGTTCATAGAACGTCTGGCCCCGAACGTGCTTCACTGCGTCGTCAAATCCATGCCAACCTTGTGACCCTGCACCAGCACTTGCACCAGCAGCATTTGCCGCCCCGTTCTTCTTCGTCACTGAGAGGAGATATTGTTTCTGCAGGATGCATTGCACAAGCCTGATAGAAAGAGGAGCATAACCACTGTATACATATGAGATGTCGTTGGGATCATCCTCTTGTACCTCATCAACGATCAATCGTAGTTGCTTGCGTAGGTAGGTGTAATTGGTCTTGCTACCGGTCGTCCCAGCCCCAGAACTTCCTGGCATGGGGATCATGCCCGCTAGGGGTGACGATCGAGATAGGAATAATTGCAGCTTTTCCAAGTTATTCAGCGTTAGCAAGTGTTGATAGCCGTAGCCCTCGAGAATGAGTCGTCGAAATTGGTCAAAATCGCGAGGCTTGATACCTCCAGATATGCACGAGTAGATACACAATAGCCTCAATGTTTCGCGCAGCGGAGCATCACGGGCTATCAACTCTTCGATGCCATCAAATTGGGCTGACGGATCAGCACCAGCAGCCAGATTTTGCTGAACCTCCAAGAGCCCCTTGAACAAGTCTGTCCGTGTGTGCTTGATGATCTCTTCTGCCAAGCCAGTATGTGTTCGGGCACTCTGCTGCTCCTGTTGATAACCTGGTAACTGACTGACAAAGTCTTTGAGTTCGGCAATCGTTTTTGTCTTGTGTTTAGTTTCATAATCACTTTGCACCTTCTGCAATCTCCTGGCCACCTTGTTGAGTAGGCTGCCGACTATCGCAAAGTTTGCGTCCCGTAGTTGTTCGTAAAGCTTGTCTGTGGAATCTAGTTGGACTGTTCTCTTTCGACTTTGTGATGTCGCGGCCGAGGCTTGTGCTGGCGCGCCAACTATAGTGGTGTCAACTTTGGTCTGGTTGTGTTGAATCTCAAAAACTTCATCGATGAGACCCTCGTACGTGAGCTGGGTGAGAAGCGGTGTCACAAAGTCGACTTCACGGTCAATGATGATGACACTCTCATTTGTCGTGCTAGGCGTCAGGCCAATCTTGTTCGCTTCGCTCGCATCTTCACCGGCCAGTAACTCCTGGCGCATCCGAGACAAAAGATCAGCTACGCGCTTAGCATTGTCGCCTTTCCCAATCACTCGAGGGAACAGTCCATGATTCTGCTGCACCTCCATGAGAGCCTTAGCCATGAGGAAGTTGGGTGTTACATCCTTCTCAAGATATAAGTCGCGGAAGGAGTCGTCGAGCTCTAGAGACAAGACATCTTTTTCGAGTGGGAAGAATGAGAGCGGCAGCTCGGAAATGTTGACGTCGCCGAGGACACCGGCATCCTCCAAGAGCTGGTCGGAGACGAGGGTGCGCCGAGGAACCCAGAAGATATGAAAATCATGAGCCGTCTGACTTTCGCGTTGGACACGTTTGATCTGAGCTGAGAGTCGAGTTAGGCAGTGTAAATGGACCGATCGACATGTGTTATCACGAACCTGCTATGGCCTCCGCGCGACGGCCGCATTCACCACGAGAGATGAAAATGACACTGCGTTGGCTTGTATCGACATTGTCATTCTCAAGAATAAAGAACTTGTCAACGCCATACTCTTGCAGCACAGCGACTTTAACGATGATACCGATAGGGCCCACAAGGTTTCGATCGAGGACGACGTTCTTCTTACCGCGCACCTGTAAAAAGTTAGGATGTATGAGCGATGTGAGTTTGTGTCGGGTTGGGTCAATTGAGGCTCAGAGAAGAAGCTTGCAGGACGGTGAATGCTAGCGATCAAGACAAAGGAGCGCCTTACTTACACCCTCCAGCAAGTAGAGCAGGTCCTTTCGGGCCTTGTTGCGAATCTGCTCAGTACTGAATTCAGTTCGAGGAGCCATCATAGGCAGTTGGTTCGTCGCCCTGAGGCGGTATGGTGACGACCGAGTTCAGGTGAACGCTGACGACGGTGGAGAAGATCGTCGGTGGAAGGTGTTGAGGACCTGGCAAGATGACCGCAGGGTTCAATCGCGTGGTGATGGGTATGATAACGTTATATGAAGCTGGGAGCTGTTGCGATTAGATAAAGGTCGGGAGCTCAACGCCCAGGTCCCTCATGACGGCAGGTGGAAAGTGGGGAGCTCCCAGTAGGTACAGTTCAGCGCGTCTGGTGATACCTGAGGTACCTACGTGATGGTGCGTTGTGCCTGTTTAGCGCGCTATCGGCTCCATCCATCAGTGGGGCCGGTGTTCGCTGGGCAGGATGATCTGAGCCTGGATTAGATGTTGTCAACCTGTGAATCTTTCAAATATCAACGTGACATGGTGGTTTACCTTATACGATCATGGTTTCAGTGGAAGCCAGGGTATTAACTCTACGAGTAAAATTCATACTCTTATGTGCGCTGGAATATGAGTGCACAAGTGGTACATACACTTCGAAGACAATACAGTTATGTAAAGTCAGGAGTAAACACCAGCCTGATGAAAAGATATCGATCGTCGCTGTATTCATGAGTAAGAGTGTCATATAATCTGTACTCTAGAGCTATGGATGAGATGACCTTAGCCACGGCTCTTTCGTCATCATTTTGTAAAGACGGGGACTCCAAGAAAGATGTCTTAAACCGACGACAGGTGTATCAGCATAACATGCCGTAGTGCCTATACTTAACAAAACCCGCCTTCGGCATAGAACCTTCTGATGCTTGATCTTCTCCAGACCTTCCGTGCTCAACGGCTCAGGAAAAGATTGTAAAAGAAAGAAACGCCATGTGTTTTATGTCCTCTGTGCCATAAACATATCCTTCCCAGAAAGAAAATCATCACAAACAAACAAAGTCACAGGTTTGGCTTGCAATCCAGACCAGCATTCCCCCATCCCTCTCTCCCACCATTTCTTTACACGGTGTTATCGTGGTAGAGGAACTCAATATCGCGAGGTCGAAGCTTATTGCCCCGCACAAAGTCCTCATCACCGGGCGGTCGCTCGTTTTTGTCGTTGCTCGTCAACATGCTCTGGATACTCATGCAGACGCTCTGTACACTCTGAACGGGACTCCAGCCCTGCTGACCGAGTAGATCGAGACATATGATGCCGTTGGAGTAGATGTGGGGGTGCATGGGAATCGGGCGATCTTGTTGCTTGTCGAACGTGACCTCGGGGGGTTCTGCGGGGGACAACCGAGATGGTTAGCATGAGTCGAACTGTTTATGTTGAAGAGGGAGCTAAGGAAGAGAGACAGAAGGAGGGAAAAAGGGGGGGATAAGTGGAAGAGAAAGGGAAGGGGAAGGGAAGGGTGGAGAGAAGCCATACCTATTGGATACATCTTAGGGAATTGAAACTTGAGTCGATAGGTTTGGCCATTGTAGAGTGGGTTGTCGTCTAAGACTTGTATGTCGAGATACCAGTCTCCCTCAACTGTATCTTGCCGGTTCAGTAATGTTATACCAGGAGCAAGGCCATCCTTCTGCATCTAAAAGGGCGACAAAAATAAGAAGCAAAGAATCAGTCGTTTTTGGCTCCCCATCGCAAAGCATCATGACTTGGGCAGTTCAACACCAACCTTGGCAAGCTCCTTCAACAGGCGCCTGTCCCGAGTCGCGCCAGCCATTTCCTTCCCCCTGTAAATTCCGTGATGATATGTCGTTACGTGGGTTCGGATATCGATTCGTGCGCTTATTTAAGTATGTGTGTGTATGTTCCGCGTGATTTGGGAGGTTGTGATGTTGCGGTTTCTTTGTCTGATGATGTTGTATAGTTAAGATGCTAAACTAGCCCAAGGTTGGTTGTCCGAGAAGAGGGGCCCTCCCTGGCTGTTTGCGTCGTTCTGGGGGCTTCTTTTAGTGGCCAACTGACCACTGCCAAGACTGGGAATCAGTGAGGGTCTAAGGCACAGGTGAGTTTGTCACAGTTGATTCTCAAAAGGCCTCCGTGAGTCCAGACAAACATAAAATGGTGATTGATGGAATGCTATCTTATGTAGTTGATAATTGATTTATCTTTGGTTTATTTGGAGATCATATCCAGTTCTTGCCGGGCTTCATTTTCTTCTGATCGTTTCTCCATAATTAGTAGTATTCAGGATGCTCCTGTAGATTACCTTATAAGAGAACCTATCCTACAGTAGTTACAACAAGAAAGATATGCTCCCTTTAAACTACATACAGTACAATATGTAATTGGCATTCTCACTAGGTTCATCAGGGAGGCTGAGTCAGAAATCAGCCTTAATGGGTCCCTTGGCGGAATTGGTTCATGACACTGATCGTGTTAATTGAAGATATCTCGGCTGAAGCCGATGCACAATATCCAACTTCGGTTATTGTAATAATAAATACTTGAATAGGCTAAGACCGGAAGGCTGTGAGACTGCAAGTAACCAACCTATCAGCCTAGTACCGGTATCATTGAAGAGATTGGAAGAGAAGGATTGTGCGACTAGCCACTAGAATAGCCTAGTCAGACCTGTAAGGCTGTATGGCTAACAGCATTGACATGGAACCCTGCCTTTCAAGCAAGTTGACTACATAGGGTAGTCGAATGGTGCGAGGTTCTCGGATTGGGGATTGACGATTGGAGATTGGAGATTGACTAGATCAAGAGGGAAGAACTGCAGGTGTTTCATATTTTGAAGGTAACTTGGGGCTTGATCATGATTCACCTTGTCATAACTGGATCAAGGTCAAGGATGACTGCTCAGCCACGTTACCCAGGGTGGTTTTTTTTAGACTTGGAACCAATAGAGGGGGATAAAGAGAACATGGGTTGTTACCAACAGGGCTACATAGGTTCGGTGTAAAAAAAACAACAAAAAAAAACACTACTCAAATGAATACTCGTGGAACGAAATGAGGGATCTGTTTGAGTAGCCTCCATGTCATTGTATACTTGTCAGAAATCACCCTTGATCTTGAGCATCGTGGAGGGAACATGTCAATACCGCGTCATCAAGAACTGTACTAACATGAACTTAGCCACCATCTCACCCAACATTGACACACATTGACACACACCCACAGGTGCTTGCTAACCCAGCCCAGCCCAGCCAAGCCAAGCCCATGCAGGCCTCTCTCTTCACAGGCCCGGGCAGCCAGGCCCAGCCCACCTTCCGTCGGGGCCAGTGTTGTAGTAGGCGCTAAATGTGAAAGTCCCCTTAGAAAACGGGCCTCTCAGTGTGTGGAGGTACTTCTGACTGTTCTGTACAGGCTGCCTGTACCTACGGGTACCTGACCTCCGTCTTATTTAACTTAGAGCGCCCGATGCCAGAGTTTATGCCAGAACCTGAGCAGAGCTGAACTGCAATAAGCTTGACAAACTGAAAAAGAGAGAAAGAGAGAAAAAAAAAGTACCTGCCTTGAGTAAAAGGAACTTAGGGACCCCTCCTCATCAACCTTACTTTCCCACTTCCCTTCCCTTGGACCCTCCCCTCCATTATCATTACCACCAGGTATTCATTAACTCCATCCTCCTCACCTTCTTCTTTTCATACATACCTACATTAGTACCTTATCCTCCACTTCTCTCTTCGTTCTCAACCACAACCGCGCCCTACCTATACCCCTGGTACTTGAGCTGCTTAACCCCTCGTGTACGGGTATATTCATTCATTTATCACTGTCTCTCAGTAATCTTTACCCTTCAGCCGAACTCATCCTCTGTCAACTTACGATTTCTCAAGAACCCGCTGTGACGCTACCCCGCCATAAGCTTCGCCATGAGCTGTAAGTTGCGACTACCCATAGCCTCACATTTCGTCCCCTTTGCGCTTCAACTGCCGACTTTCTTATTCCTTTGCCCATTGGTGTCGTACAAGGACGTATAGGAATGAACTGGCTCTCGAATATCTATCTTGCACCAAACGCTTCTCATTCCCGCATTCGTGTCTTTCTTTGGCGTGCTTACCACATATTCACTGCTGATTATCGCTGACTTGACCAATTCCAGTCAACAATATTCTGAACAGGCTTCATGGCCAGCCCGATAGCTACGACAAGAAGTGCGCGACCCGACATGCTCTCCATCTATAACTCGATCTGATCCTAACCTTCGGTGTCATGCATTTAGATCCAAGTATCGATTCGGTCGCACCCTTGGTGCCGGAACTTATGGTGTCGTTCGCGAAGCCGAGGGCCCAACTGGCAAGGTTGCGGTCAAGATCATCCTGAAGAAGAATGTCAAGGGCAACGAGGGAATGGTCCAAGACGAGCTCGAACTTCTACAGAAACTTGACCACCCGCACATTGTCAAATTCGTTGACTGGTTCGAGTCGAGGGTATGTCACCGCCGCCAATCCACGGCGCTTAACCCCTCCTCCTATTCTATCTACCTACCCACATGAAGCTGACCTGAATCCATCTGCAGGACAAGTACTACATCGTCACACAGCTCGCGACAGGAGGCGAACTATTCGATCGAATCTGCGAGCAGGGAAAGTTCACTGAGAAGGATGCCTCAAGAACTATCAAACAGGTCCTCTTCGCCGTCGACTTTCTCCACAGGAACAACATTGTTCACAGAGGTACGTTGGTCCAAGATGCTTTTTATAGGCTACAGCTTACAGAAGGATCCAAGATCTTAAGCCCGAAAACCTGCTCTATCTGAACAGAGATCCCGACTCGGACCTTGTCCTCGCTGATTTCGGCATCGCAAAGAAGATTGATGGAAGTGGCAAGCCTCTGCAGACCATGGCCGGCTCCTTTGGTTATGCGGCCCCCGAGGTCATGCGCAAACAGGTTCACGACAAGCCTGTGGATATGTGGTCCATGGGTGTTATTACATACACTCTGCTTTGTGGCTACTCTCCTTTCAGAAGCGAGACTCTCCAGGATCTTCTAGATGAGTGCTCAAGAGACGGAGTTACCTTCCACGAGAGATACTGGAAGGATGTCAGTGAGGATGCCAAGGACTTCATCAGTTCCTTGATCAGAACCAGACCAGAAGACCGTCTGACTAGTGAGGTAAGATAACTAAGCTTGGGGTCAATCTGTTGGAGTGCTTTTTGCTGACCCTAACTCTAGCAAGCATTGGAGCACATCTGGATCAGTGGCGAGAATGCCTCCGACCACAACTTGCTGCCCGAGATCAAGGCTATGCGTGCCCGAAGCCGCTTCAGGCGCCTCATCGAGAAGGTCAAGCTTCACGCCCGTATTCAGAGGCTCAAGGAGCAGGAAGACGACCCAGATGATTCTGATCTATCCGAGATTTTCCGCGAGGTTGCTTTTGCAAAAATTGCTGATGACAAGGAGGACAAGGAGGTTTTGCGTGTTGTTGGTGAAGCTGAGAAGCAGGCTAAGCGACGAAGCTTCCAGGCCTAACTACCTGCCAGTAGGTAGGGTCAACGTTTGCTGAGGTAAAATATCGGGGGAAGGATTATACCGACAGAGGGAATGCGATGATGTATTGAACCATTTATCTGGGTAAACCATGTTTCAGTTCGTTTGGGAGATGATGTTTCTATTTTATTCTTCTTTCCATGTTTCTTTGTCTCCCCCTTTTGGAAGCGACTTGGGTTCTTCTAGTGGTGAGCTTCTATGTGCAAGCTTGATATGTGAACACTTCTCTTGTCATCTTTGGGACACGGTAAAGGAACAACCTACGTAGTTTGCCCAATACTCTCTCTGTTACTCCAAGCCATGAGGGTGTGTTTGTTGATACTCAGGAGACTGATACCTGTCGTCGAATTGATGATTTACATGGTACGGTACTATGTATCCTAACTAATCCTTAACGCTCAACGTTTTTGGTCCCAGTAGGCCTTCCCCTGGTATGCTCATTCGTCCATTGCAATATTCTGCATCCTGATATAACCAAAGTGAAACCCCGATCCTCCCTCGCTCAGCTTGATATCAATCCCAATCCTTCACATCTTCCCATCATAACCTCGTGGAATTGATCCAATTCGTCAAAAATCGTTCCGGAGAAAGAAAAAAAAACAAAAAGGAAAAGATAAAAATACCTACTAACGTACAGGAACCAAACAAAACATTTTTCGTACTGACAATCGACAAAGATGTCTTACGGCTCTACCTGGCGATGTCCACTTATGATATCCTCGCGTAAATCTTCATATCTCCTGGCATCAAAGCTTCGTCTCTTCCAGCCACTCGCTCTCAGTCTATCAATTCTTGCCTGAAGCTCCGGTGAACGCTGCTTATCGTGTGATGGAGTCATGGACTGGACTCTCGGTTTCATTACTGGCGACTCAGGTCGCGACTCCTGCATATCGGCTTGCTCAATCTCCGCGTCGATGAACTCGAGGTGTCGTGCGACTTGTTGCCGAAGGCCGTGGAGGAGAGCGCCGTAGCGGTGAACGGAACGGGCGTGTCGGAAAGGGTCCATATCCGAGGGGTCCATAATAGGTTCTAACATTGACGAGTGGAGTGCAAGGCAAGATCGAGGCTGGGGGGCAGCCGACTCATTTGAAGGTTCTGGTGAATTTGAGCGGACAGACCCAGCAAATGAGCCAACACCCAGACCCAGGGTCGGTGAATCAGGTCGTTCAAGAAGCTCAATAGGTGCATCGTTGAACGTGACACGCTTCTTGTGTTTGGGACGAGGCGTGTCCTGTATTGATGAGATAGAAGAAGCAGGCGATGCACCATGAGAAGCAGTCCATACGGATGCCTGAGAGCTAACTGAGCTTGTAGGCGAGTGAAAGCTTGGGGGGACGACAATGCTGGTGGCTGTCCCGACTGATTTGCGATGGAGAGCAGGACCGACAGCTGCATCGGCTGCAGAGATGAGAGTTGAGGACCGGTGATAATGCTCTCGCGCTTGATGGAGGAGTAAGATGCGAAGAGGTGCGGACTGATGAAGAGTGCGGGCGAGCATCTCCTGAGAACTGGCGGCATAGAAGTGAAGGTAGATGATGTAGGCAGGCTCGACGATGGTCTGTTGGGACGGTTAGAGGTTGGCGTTCACAAAGAAATGCTGAAGCATTGGGTAACTTACAAAGTCTTGAACACTGTCCAAAATCTCATTACATCTGTTGGCACAAGGACGATAACGACGATTCAGATATTCTCTCTTGACATCAGACACAGCTGCAGACCACTCGGCAGGCGTAGTGGGAAGCTCATGTACCGTTTCCAACGGAGACTCTGGAAGACTCTCTGAATAGTCGACCTCATCGGGCGGGAAGTCATACAGAGCCTCATACGAAGACATGGGTGACGGCATTGATCGTGGGACTGAAGATGCTGAAGCTGAACTATGGCTGAGCGGTGATGGTAGTAGAGAAGCCATGACGGAATGGAATATGATGCCACAACTGTGACGAGAGGCGAAAGAGAAGGGAAGGGTTGTTTGTTTTCCGACTGGTTTAGCTAGCAAGATGAGGTAGAGAATGCTGAAGGAGGGCGGAAAGGTGATGCGGCTGCCTGGGTGGGTGTTCCAATATAAGAATCCGAATGCGTACCACACGTACACAATATGGGACTGGTTGGCTGGTCGTGGCGTGGCGTAACAAGAACTTTTAATAAAGTTTCTCAGCGGCCACGATGTCAATATGCTGTAAGCTCTGTTTTAATTGCTCGTTCTCCTTTCCAGTTTGCTTGGGTTGATCAAAATGGGCTGCCTGAGAGGGGCGTTGTGCGAGACGGACCAAAAGGCCTGTGACGTGTGAATGTCTCTGAGCAGGTCTCGAAATTCGTTGTTATGGGTGAATAATGTAGAAGACGGAGAAACAGGCGGGACAGGAGAGCAAAGAGGGCACCAGACCCGAGGTTCTTATTAAATGAATTGGTGGAATATGCCGAGAGTGAGACAATGTATCGATAATGTAATGGCAACACAACATGGGCTAAGTGGCCCCCTTGAGACGACCAAAGATCAGATCGTCGACGGCAGCCAAAGCTGAAGAGGAAAAGACCCAGATCGTAGATGGCCGATGAGCAGCGGACTTTGCAAGTCTCCGATCAAGACGGAAAAGCGAGCGATTGAAAGCCTTGGCATGAAGCGAGTAAAGTGTATTTTGAGGCTTCGCGGCGGTTGCGAACAGTTGAGAGGATCTAGATGGAATTTGAGATATCCAAAAGCGGTTGGTATCGTGAGTAAAGCAACGCCACACAACGAATAAGATGGTGGGACGATTGATTGACAGACAGGTTGACAGACAGTCGGACAGTTGGACAATCAAGTCAGTCCAGCGTGTACGTCCCTGTGTAATGTCGTCTAGGTGACAAAAGACATACAAGTCTCGGTAAGTTTTTTTTCCCTTTTGGTGCAAAAGTTGTCTCCAATGAATGACCTGTTGTTATTGTCGTCGGAAATACCGGTCTTTCCTTGCCCAACTTGTGGTCGATATGTCAGTGGCGGCGGGTTGGTTGCTAGGCAAGAAGAGGTTCTGATGATGTTGTTGATGGTATAAACGTAAAGTGTTTTTCCTTGGCTCTTTGTTCTTCTGCTTCTTCTTGTTTGATATGACTAATCTTGAACAAGACTCTCTTACCAGGTACCACGAGGAAGAGGTTTTCCGTAAGAGGTGTGATGTCAAGCAGAGTGGAGGAGTAGATGAGTCGAGGGAGTGATATGGACAAAAGCGGATGTCGTCGAGATCAGTGCCCGAAAAGTGATTCAGTGCAACAGCAACAGGAACACGCAAGAGGAGATTTTCGTTGAGGGAAGTAAGAAGCAGAAAATAATTCCACTTCCGTCAGCATCCCTCTTCTCTTCAGCCATTTCCGTCTTTCTTTCTTTTTCCCCTTTCCTTTTCCTCTCTCTCTCCCTTCCCCACGTGCTTGGTTTGTGAATAAGTCCCCTCACATCCATTCTCGTCCAATACCCGGGGGGCTGGTAACCCCCGGCATGGGCAAGATGCAACCCTCTTGTTGATCTTCTCTTCTGTCATAGATCAAGATCGCGACAGCTAGCTCTGCAGGTCTGCAGGGACCATCGCCTTACACAGAGGCAGCGAGACCATTGGCTCTGACAAGTCTGGACGCATCTTGGAACCTGGCCCAGACCCTAGTCCATTGCTGCCACCAACCGTCATTTTTCTCTCTCTCCAACGTATTTCTTCGCCCTTCCCGTCAGTGCCCACATTTGCGCCTGCAGGACCCACGTCCGAGTGGGTGAGATTCTTCATCATATTCATGCCGACTTTCTGTTTTTCCCATGGGCATGGATCACCAAATGACCAGGGTCGGGAGGTCGGTGTATATTGGCGGTGACGCATTCGTAAGATCTGAATCGCATCGCCGAAGAATGTATGAACAAGAATGCCCTGTAGCACAACGGTGAGATACAAGAGCCGCCCATCCAAAGCATTCGCTCTAATCCCAAACGTGAGTTCTATCTCGACAGCCTTAGCTTCAAGTTCCGACCCCCCAGATCTATCAACCGCGATCGCCGAAGGGGAGAGAGAAAGGGGAAAGAAAAAGAAGAAGAAAAGTATTACAAACAGCCATCCCACAGAAGCAGGAACCGAGTTCTAACCGTAACGGTGGTCCTCGGTCCCGGGTGTGGGGGCTGCCTTCTCGATCAATGCATCTTTTGAACTCTTGCGCCTCATGTGAGCCCTAGCCGCAATGATTGCCAGTTAGTTCACCAAGTACCATCTTTCTTCGGGCTTCTGTCAAACTTTGACCGCTCGAGAACATGGGTGGGTGAGCAACATGCCGGCACGGCTGGGCTGGACTGCATCGCATTATGGCCAAAGCTTTGCGCTATGACTGTCCGCAAGACATGTCAAAGTTGATTGCCCAAGCCCTGCCTATGTGGCATGTTAGAAACATCTTGGTTCCTTAAACAAGAATATCTCTCTTGTAAAGAATCCCGAGATGTGGCTGCACTAGACTGGGTTAGCTACCGCAAAATAAACCCCTGATAGTCATGACAGGACACCATTCCAGAGATCGTTTGGAAAGATGTCATGGTGTTTCCCGACTTCAGGCGAAAAATATCCAATATTCAGCCAACATAATCATGCTGCTTGTTTTATCATCTTGCTTCACAAAACGTGCCGGTTTCTCATTTGGGATAGGTTCAATACTTTTTGTTCTTATTCACTTTTTTAAGTCGTCTATGCCGTCGGGTTTGCCGGTGTCTGTTCCTCGACTGATGCGCTCTCTACAGGAGCAGCAGCGGGGGTTGTGGTATCTGGCTGGGCGTTGTTACCCGTCTTCTCCTCCTCCACCTTGTCGCCCTTGATTCCATGGACAACACGCAGGCCCTCAGCCTGTCGAGTCATCTCGTCCAGTTCTCGCTTGCGCTGAAGTCGAACCTTGACCTCATTGGCCATGTTAGCAAGGCTAACCAGAACACCCTCCTTCTCGGGGTGGCCATCTTGCAATCCCATCTCCTTGATCTTCACGTTACCCTGGGCAACTTCATCCTCACCAAGGAAGATGGCAAAGGGAACACCGTTGGCTTCTGCAGCCTTGAACTGCGCAGGAAGCTTGGGCTTCACCTTGTATAGAAACTCGGCCTACCGCAAAGACGTTAGCATTTTTGCTTGCACTTAGATGATAAACTATGCAGCAGGAGAATGAACTGACCTTGATACCAGCTTTCCACAGCTGGGCGCAAACCGCCATACGCTCCTTCAAAAAGCCCTTTCCAAAGGCCATGACATAAACGTCAACATCGTTACCTCGTACATTGGCGTTCTTCTCGGCGGCCATTCTGGCCTTCGTGATGGAGAATATTCTGTCGACACCAAATGAGATACCGACGCAAGGAATCTGAGTCTTGCCAGAGAACATGCCGACGAGGTTATCGTATCGACCACCAGCAGCCACGCTACCAACACCAACAGTAGGGTCGCTGGATCTATCATCATCATCACCCTTCTTGCCTTTCTTCTTGGAAGGCTTGGGGGCCTCGCCTTCCTTGCCAGGCGTCACCTCGGGAGCGGATCCTTCTGTGACGACCTCATAGATCAGGCCAGTGTAGTAGTCAAGGCCTCTGGCCAAGCTCAAATCAAAAGACACCTGGTCAAGGACATCGAAAGCTTCGAGATACTCAAAGAGCAACGCAAGATCAGCCATGCCCTTCTGCATTGACTCATTGGCAGCGAGGCTCTCTTCCTTCTGGAGCTTCTCCAAAAGATCTTGCTTGCCCTTGAGAACAACCCACTGGCCAATACGGTCGGCAACCTCGCCATCCAGTCCCTTCTCCTCGGTCATCTCTTTGCGCACATCGGCCCAGGGCAGCTTGTCGAGCTTGTCGACGGCTGAGGAAATGGTGCGGATCTTGTCCTCGGGGACACCGCAAACCTGGAAGATACCGTCGAGAATTTTTCTGTGGTTGAGCTTGATAGTATAGCCGCCATTCCAGCCAAGGCCCTCAAAGACTTCGCAGATGATGCGCAGGACCTCGGCGTCGGGCAGCATTGGGTCGTAGTTGCCGGCAATGTCGAAATCGCACTGGTAGAACTCGCGCATACGCCCCTTGGTCATGGCAGGCTGGTCTCTTCGGTAGACCTTGGCAATGTGATATCGTTTAATGCTTTGGATGTCCTTGTTCATGGCGAGAAAGCGAGCGAAGGGGACGGTGAGATCGTATCGAAGGGAGCAGATCTCACCACCCTGGTCGGCGAGATCATAAATGAGCTTGCTGTCTTCTCCATATTTACCAGAAAGAATTTCCTTGAGCTCGAAGACTGGGGTATCGATGGTGACTCCGCCGTGACGTTTGAAAACTTGCGTGATGGTGTTGAAAATGTGGTCGCGAATGACCATATCCTTACCCTCCCCTCGACATAATGTTAGATTTTGCACCTTCTCGTGGGAGGCTTTCAATACAAAGTGAAGAGAAAAACTTACAATCCTTGGTGCCCTTGGGGGTCTTGAGCTCAAATTTGGTTTTGGGAGCCATTTCGCGTGATTGTTCCGATCTCGTGGGACGCGGGGCAATGGAGGGGGAGGGGGAGTTGATTGTGGTTTTGGTAGAAGAAGAAGAGTGGGTGGTGCGGAAAAAGCCTGAGCTTGAAATGGAGGGGCCAAAGCCACAGGTGGAAGGAGAGTGACGGCGGGGACGGGGGCAAGTGACAGGACAACGATAGGGCAGGCGCGAATAGGTGGAAAACGGTGAATGGGAAGGCGCAGAGTGTGAGGATACTGAAGGGGGATGTAGAGAAGATAGTAATCGAAATGACGACCTTGGGAGCCTGTCAGAAGATGAAGCTGAAGTAGAAACCTTTAGTCTTGAGCTGGCCAGACACAGTTTGGCTGTGGTTGACGTTGACCTCATTTGTTCAACAGTATTCGGTATAGGGGCGGACTGCTTGCCATCCAAGTTTGCTTTGCTGTGCTGTGCTGTGCTGTACTGTTCAATGGAACCTCCTATCCACAAGCAACGACGAGAGCAGGTACAGAAATGCAGCACTGGAAGCTCAGTGGGTTTTTGGGAGGGCTTGCAGAGCCAGAGATGTGAACCTATTAGAAACAAAAGTATGACAAGAATCAGCTACAGTCACACGTCTGTGATCAACTAACGCTGGAGCATAGAACCACCGAACTGTTTCGTTTAGAGAAGGGGGATGAAAAAAATCCATGACCGAATGGAGACACATAAATGGACCTTTCTGATTGGATGGCATGCTGGCGGGCCATAGACTGTACATTTTGTTGTTCAAACAGTCTAATCCTTTATTTCAACTCTGTCGATATTTGCGAGGCTTTTTAGATATTGGAGTCAAATCAATTTGGAGGCCTGATATTATGTCCATTCAAATATCTCAGCGCTCTGTGCTGATTCGCTCCGACACTGGGTATGAACCAAATGTCAACTTACTCATTTCCACCACCTGTCATTCTAAACTTATTCATTCTAATCTTATCTTGCCTCACACATGATGCCCGCTTATGCGGGAAGATAGTTAGTTGTAGAGTTGTCAAATCACATATCCGTTGTCTAACAGAGCATACGGGTTTCATGAAAGACGCCGTTTCTACATCATTTCAACATTTCAAATTGTTTTCTCAAGTCAGTTACAATTGTAAACGATCACCTAGAAGAGGCATGGTATTCAAGCGATGAGTTACAGGGTAAGTTTGATATGGACTGCATAGAAGGAAATGGAACCAGTATGCTACATCGAGCAATATTTATCGTCGAAAAGAACACATACTGCATATGACTGCCAAGCGACCAAATATTATTGCTTACTCTGAGGATCATCACGGCACAACATCTGGCCGAGTATATAACAAGAAACTCATGCATGACCTGTTCGTTTTGAAGAGTTTGCCGAGATGAAACGGCGCACGTGGCGCATGTCTTGGAACTAGTGTGGCTTAAGGATGGCATGTTTACACGTTGCGTAGCATGACTTTGTGTAAAAGAGTCAAGAAGGCGTTGCAGATGCCGAGTATGGATAAATATGAATAAAGTCGAATTCGAATTCGAATTCGTAGATGATAGGCCAACGTCAATGTTTAAAGCCTCATCATCCCCGAATAATTAAAATGCTCAGCACTACTCCAGCGTATCTCGTAACCACTCAGATCTGACTGCCTCTAGATGCATGCTAAAGTGGTAATCGACGTATCCCGTAACTTAAAAATGTCCTTGCCTCATCATGATTCATTTGGCCAACAACCAAACCCTTCACTTCTCTCCACTATTCGTGCTGACTTGAAACGGCACAGTACTGAACAAGATGGGAGCATAATCCCTGGATATCGGACAAGGGAGCGACCCGACCCCGACAGGCTGCGAATCTAAACGGGGGTGTGTGTGACTGCGTGGCACTGAATTAATCTTAAGTTGTCACCACGATAGAGTAGAGCTGAGCGCACCAATTTACGTGTCCTGGACTAGTTCAGGACTTGAGGAGGGAGTCTGCGCCAAGGATGGCCCAGGATAACATGTCTACGTTGCAGTTGAATATCGACGTCTGATGAAGGAATAATATACCTCATGTCGTACATGCTTCATGGTGTATTAAAATGTCTAAGAATGAAAGGGACAGTCGTAAGCTCGGATAAACCTCTGACTAGATGCAAGCAATACTTCCAATATCTGCAGTCAACCTACAGGTCTAAGGTACCTGTTTACCTAGTACCTAGTAGTTTAACAGTAAGCCCTGCGTTCCTTCATGACAGAAATGACAGGCCTCCTTGCTTATAACCCCTCCAAATAAACTCCCACACGGCAAAGAACATTCATGATTCAATGATGCTGTCTCAGCCAATCTCACCTGTAGAAGCAATGGTAATGATCAGAAAGGGCCAGAATCTAGGTAGTCATTATTCGTCGCCTTTTACGAATAACCAACCCATATTTGCCTAGTAGCTCATCCCCCCGTCCATCTCGGCTGCATGTCAATCACTAGCGTCGTATTTCGTATCCTGACTGCAAATCCGTGACTCTCTCCTTCCTCCAGGGCTGGAGACTGACTTTCCATGATCCTTGTTATTTCGTTTGCACTATTCCGTACCTTATTTAGATGTGGTTGCGCTTACTTTTTTCGGGGATGCCAGCACATTTTATCTGTCTACTTTCTATTACATAGGTTGTCAGCGACGCTTCTTGATTCATACTCATTGTTTTATTTCTTTCCCATACTCTACAAACTTCATCCTTGCCACCCTCATTCAACTTTACTTCAGAGTCTGTGAGCAGGTATTGCTGCCCAGGACCAGTCACTGATTCTTCTCCCACGTTGATATTTAACTAAACACCTTGAGCTTTCCTAACCATACGGTATTACCCCCTTTCCACTGAATATCACAAGAATATGTACTCAATACTCGCAAATATTTAGAATGAGTAACACAGGCCCCGGAACAACTACACAAGACCACATGGGTCCTTCGACTCAGGATTCAGGGGCGTCAGTGGCAGTGCAGGATAATGACTACGTTGAGAAGCCCGTCGTCGAGGCGAAAGTTCAACCTCAACGAGAAGCAGTTTTCAACGACTACCTGGTATTCAATCCCATTGTTGACTTTAAAGAGACCAAGAAACTGATAAATACGGCTGTGAATAACAGAGAGTCTTTACCTATGCTACAAAATGGGATTTTGCCGCCTATGCTGCAGGCATCCTCGCCTCCATTGGCGCCGGCGTTGTAAGACCAACCTCATCACCCAGCTTGATGCCTGCGTCCTGTTTGTCCATCGCTAACCTGTCCCGTCCAGACATTACCTTTGATGAACGTCGTTTTTGGTCAGCAGAGGACCAAATTTTGACACTCTTTTATACGATCTAACAATTTACCAGGCCAGTTCGTTAACGAGTTTACGGATTTTCTCCTACCAGGAAGCAATGCTAGCAGAAGCGACTTCAATGCCATGATTGATAAACTGGCGTATGTTGATATCAAATAAACTGCCTGCGAAACACCATCTTTGGTCATGTATCTAACAAGAGCCGTCTAGTTTATACATGTTTGCTCTCTTCCTTGGTCGATTCGCCTTGAACTCGATCAATAAGGCAAGCTCGCTACTCCTTTCCACCCCTTACCGCTGCCACGAACCGGAGCTAATTGATCAAATAGTTCGTTTTCCGCATGATTGGAATCAGACTTTCTTCTGCAATTAGGTTACACTATCTGCAGCGATTGTTTGGCCAGAGCATCCATGTCCTCGACTCAATGCCTCCTGGATATGCCACTACCACTATTACATCAACAGCAAACGTGCTACAACTTGGCATTTCTGAGAAGCTGGGAATATTTGTTGAATACAATGCCACGATCATTGCTGCCATTGTTATTGCTTTCACTTGGAACTGGGCGCTTACCTTGGTTACATGTTCTGTTGTTGTTTTCTTGCTGCTAGTTCTCGGCGTCTGCGTCCCCCTTCTGCTGAAGGTCAATGCCCGAGTGACAAGGGTAACCTCCTCATTGTCTAATATGACCTCCAAATGGCTCGCTGACATACTATTAGGCTGAAGGTCAAGCCTCTGCGGTTGCAAGCGAGGCACTTGCCAGCATTCGCATGGTGGCTGCATGCGGTGCCGAGTCTCGCATCGCGAAGAAGTATGCAATTTATGTCGAAGAGACGAGAAAACACCTCAAGCTTCTGTCGCCCATTGTTGGTATTCAACTAGGCCTTATTGTAAGCCCCAGGAAACACCCACCCCTCAACATTATCTAATCGGAGTAGTTCTTTGGCTTATATGCAGGATTTGCTCTTGCCTTCTGGTACGGCATTAAATCATTTGTTGAAGGCCGCGTCGACAATGTCGGTGAAATCTTTGTGTAAGGTCCCCGAACGCGGCATGAATTACCTATTGCTAAACTCTCCAGTGTCTTGTTGTCCGTCATGATCTTGGTCCTATCACTCGAGCGAACGTCTACGCCTCTGATTGCTGTTGGCAAAGCTACCGTCGCCGCATGCGAGTTCTTCATTGTTATCGATGCACCACAGCCTGACAAGGGGCACTTGAAAGAACCCGAAGTTTCATCGACAGATGATATAGTATTCGAAAACGTCACCTTCGCCTACCCTAGCCGACCGCATGTCAAGGTGTTGGATGATCTCGATCTTCGTATCGAAGCAGGAAAGATAAATGCCGTCGTCGGCCCATCCGGATCTGGCAAGAGTACCATTGTTGGTCTTATTCAACGGTGGTACTCCCTTCAAGACCAGCATGTGCTAGCCAAGGCTATCGAGAAGGAGAAGAATAAAGGGAAGGACAAAGCCAAAGGTAAAAAGAGACCAGATTCAGCTGAGGAGGATGAGGTTGTCCAGCAAGAGCCTGAGGAAACTGGTCCGCCAATTGAGCTTTCAGGACGTATCACAACGAACGGTCACCTCCTTGATGAGATTGATGTGAAATGGTGGAGGTCCCAAATTGGCCTTGTTCAGCAGGAACCTTTCCTTTTCAACGACACGATATACAAGAACGTCGCTCATGGACTTGTTGGTACGATTTGGGAAAACGACTCTGAAGACAAGAAGAGAGAACTTGTCAAGGAAGCTTGTCAAGAAGCCTTTGCTGATGAATTTATTGACCGACTACCACTTGTAAGTTGTGTTAGGCACCCCTACAATGTACACAAGAGCTGACTGATGGCCAGGGATACGACACCATCGTTGGTGATAGCGGAGCGAAACTTTCTGGTGGCCAAAGACAGAGAATTGCCATTGCTCGTTCCATCGTACGAAAGCCTAGAATTTTGATCTTGGACGAAGCGACAAGTGCCATCGATGTTCGTGGTGAGCGTATTGTTCAAGCCGCCTTAGACAAGGTTGCTCAGAATCGAACCACCATTGCAATTGCTCACCGTTTATCCACCATTATTAAGGCAGACCGCATCATAGTCTTGAAGAAAGGCAGGGTTGTCGAGACTGGTAATCACGAAAGTCTTATTGCCAAAGAGGGTGGTGTGTACGCAGGTCTCGTCCATGCGCAGTCTCTTTCACTAGGCGAACCAACCGAGGCTGGTCATGAATCGCAGGAGGACCTCGATAAGCCAGCTCTGGCCCGCATCCAGAGTTTGGCAGGGTCAGAAGCGGCTGCTGATGACGACACCCCAAAGGAGAAGCGACGAGGAATCTTTACAAGTTTTGGCCGATTTTTCTACGAAACAAAGTATGTCTGGCCTTTATTTGGCCTGACTGTTATTGCTGCAGCCTGTGTCGGTGCTGGAATTCCTCTCCAGGCATGGCTCTTCGCCAGAGTCATTGCTGCCTTCCAGCTCACGGATCCCGGTGAACTAAGCGACGAGGGCAACTTCTGGTCCTTGATGTGGCTTGTGTTGGCCATTGGCTTTGGACTTTCCTACTTTTTTGTCGTTTATATTTCTACGCAGATGTCGACAGTCATCCGTACCAAATATCAGAAGCAATATTTTGATGCAGTAATGTATCAAAAGACGGCCTTCTTCGATCACGAGGACCATTCTCATGGTACAATGACTTCCCGTGTTGCCCAGGACCCGAAGCAGCTGGAAGAACTCATGGGACTGAACATGGCAAGTGTGTACATTGCCATATTTAATATTCTTGGATCCTTTTCCATCGCCTTCGCCTTCGCTTGGAGGCTGGCCGTTGTGGCATGCTGCGTTATCTTACCAGTATTGCTCATTGCCACTTACTGGCGCTTCAAGTATGAACTGAGCTTCGAGAAGATGAACAACGAGGTTTTTGCCGAAAGCTCCAAGTTTGCATCGGAGTCGATCGGCGCCTTCAGAACAGTTGCGGCTCTTACACTCGAGGACTCCATCTGTGGACGGTATGAGCGATTACTGAACGACCATGTGGTGACAGCTTACAAGAAAGCGAGATGGGTGAGCCTGATCTTCGGTTTTGCGGACAGTGCCACTATGGCATGCCAGGCCCTCAACTTTTACTACGGCGGTCGACTTCTCAGCGATGGAAAGATTGGTGTAGTCGGCTTCTTTGTTTGCTTTATGGCAACAACTCAGTCTGCCGAGGCTGCTGGACAAGCTCTCGGATTCGGACCCAATGCCGCGCAGGTCACTGAAGCTTCCAACCGTATCCTCAACATGCGTGAGACGCGCCTCGCAGACAATTCCACGACCACCAAAGAGATCCCTGACACTGAAGGCGGTATCAAGATTGAGCTCGAGAACATCCACTTCAAATATCCCACACGAAGCACCCCCGTGTTCAAGGGCCTCAACCTCACCATAGAAAAGGGTCAGTTTGCTGCTCTTGTGGGAGCATCTGGCTGTGGAAAGACCTCGATTGTGTCCTTGCTGGAGAGGTGAGTATTCTACCTGTAGCTGACAGGCGCAAGCTGACCGAAAAACAGATTTTACGATCCGGAAAAGGGACGCATCCTTGTTAACGGAGTTGACGCTGCGGATATCGATGTCTTTCAGTACCGCAAGAACCTGTCGCTTGTAGCACAAGAGGCAACACTTTTTCAAGGAACACTTCGCGAGAACATCCTGCTCGGTGTTGACCCGGAAACGGTAACTGAGGAGCAAATGCACGGGGCTTGCAAGGACGCCTCAATCCATGACTTTATCGTCTCTCTACCAGAAGGCTACAACACCAACATTGGCAGTCGAGGAGTATCATTATCAGGCGGTCAGAAGCAGCGCATCGCCATTGCAAGAGCCTTGATCCGTAACCCCAAGATCCTACTGCTTGATGAAGCTACCAGTTCACTCGATTCAGAGAGCGAGAAGCTTGTGCAGGCAGCATTTGAGCGAGCCAGAGAGGGTCGTACAATGCTTTGTGTGGCCCACAGACTTGCAACTGTTCAGAATGCAGACGTCATATTTGTATTGGGTGACGGGCAGCTTCTTGAGAAGGGCACACACGCAGAGCTGTTGAAGAAGAAGGGCGTCTATTGGCACATGGTAAGTCCGAATTGGGTGCGAGTTTGTTTGGATCATTGAAGCTAACTTGAAGAATAGTGTCAAAGTCAAGCTCTGGATAGGTAGGAGTTTGCGATACTATGAGATGGTGGCCAGGGAGGTGAAATCATGGATACTAAAGGGCCAGCTCTTTTCTGAGCACCGATGCGAGAGGGCGTTAGAAGAAATCTGCACTGGATATATGCATTTTAATCTTTCATTTCAGGCATAATGGAGGTGTTCGTATCGCCTCGTGCCACAAATTATTGAACATCTCGACTCTGTCAGGTATGGAGGCAACGGATGTAGAACCAACAAGAGGTTTCTATTGTATGACTACCTAGTTTAAACCAACCCCCAGTCTAATACGATCATTTCACCTTCTATTTGAGCGCCGACCAAATAAATAACAGTCAAAATCATGACCAAAACATAAGAGAGAAAAACATGAGGTTCACCTGGGTAAATTATGATCATTGAGTCCACATATCGTCAATTTCACGAATAATTTCAGGTGTGTGAGTCATGACAAAATCATGTCCACCAGGAAGAACCCGCCATCGGACGTGATGCTCTCCTCCAATAAGAGGGAGTGCGTCATGGCGGTAAGCCTCAGGGTCGATGATCTCGTCAGCTTCGGCCAGCAAGACAGCAGTGGTACCGGGAGCGCGCTTGGTGAGTTTAGCCCAAGCCTCATGCTGCTCTGTCAAAGGCGCATGGCGGATGCTTGACATAAAAGTAGGGACGAACCCGTGGTGGTGAACGACCATCCAGCGGATATACTCCATGACTCGCTGTTCAAGAGGAGTAGCGGCTTCACCCGGGGCAGGATCGAAAGCTTCGGCTTCGACGACCGGTAGAGGAGGCGAAGTGATGGAGTCGCGAGTCTTGTTCGGTCCTCGATCAGCAGCGAGTGGCTTCTGAAGTCTCTTACGGGTAGCCAAGGCGAGAAGTCTCTCGGGAATAAGCCCCGAGGTGAAGACGAAGCGCGTAAAGTGACCAAAGGTGGCAGCACGGATAAGACCGGCTGGAGCGAGAAGGACGAGATCGCGGACAAGGTGCGGGAAGGCGTTTGCAAAGTGCACGGCAATACCGCCGCCAAGTGAGTAACCTATGAGACGGAAAGCGTTGGTGCCTGTCCAGGACAGAGAGCTTGAGGCGAGGACGAGTAGAATTTGAGTCGTGTAAAGACGAGCATCATGGGGGAGATCAGTGACGGCATCTGAGAAGCCACGACCAAAGAGGTCCTATATTGATGAGTGAAAGAAGTCTTATAACACTTACGGTGCGAACTTACGAATAGCATGACACGGTACCCTCGTTTTGCAAGAGCGTTGGCTATAGGGCCAAGGGTTATGCAAGGAGTGCTAATACCGTGAACCAGAAGGACTTTTTGACCCGTCTCAGGGCCAAACTCATAGACACGTATAGAGCCGTACTGGTAGAGGGGCCAAGGTCAGTACGTAAAGAATTTGATTTTCACAGCATCGTGAGACAAAGGAGGGTTGGTAATTGACGTACAGGAGTGTCTACATCGCGAGCACCTGGAAACGTATCTGGTTGATAGACGAGATTCTTTGTATTTTGAGCATTTGACTTGGCATAGACACCTGTCGCGAGAGGGTTCGGGATGGACCTGGGTCGGGAAGGGTAAAGTAGAACACGGGCGGCGGCAAGAAATGCGATGGTTGCAAGGGCGGTTGTTGTTGACACCAAAGCCGTTGAACTTGACAAGTCGTGAGAGGACATGATGCCCGGTCTTGTGCGGGGGTTGCAATGAGAGTAGAGTTACTTTCTCAGATTAGAACAAACTGGAGTTTGGTCGAGAAAAGTGAAGCTGACAAGATTCTTGCCGCGTAAGTTGGTTGTGATATAGTGCTGAGCTGAAACTGAGATACGAGACAAAACCCCAACAATGCTCACTTGAGTTGAAGGGAGAGGAAAGGAGGTAAGATATGCAAGTCTCCAAAAGGCAACAATTTCATGTCAAGAAGATTGCATTGTTAGTGACGGCTGAAGAAACAATAACACTTTTAATAATAGTTTGCAGAGAATAGCGGCCCTTCAATATAAAAAGGGAAAAGAAGAAGAAGAAAAAAAAGTCAATAAAATAGGGCTATATTGGTGTTGCAGCCCCGTGATTGCCGTGCAACGTTGAGCTGAGTTGAAATTCGGTACCGAATGGAAAGTCAGATTTATTTGGAAGGAGGTAGAATGTAGAATGCTGTCAAGTCAGTTGGGGTACTTGGAGAGGAGAGGAAAGAGGAAAGATCAACGGGCGGGATGTCGTCACCTGCTCTCGTTCTTTTAGGTCCCGGGTGACTGGGCTGGGATGGGTGGTGCGGTGGGCCGTGGGGGAAAGAGCCGATGCAACGGGGGGAGAAGCTGCAATAGAGGTGCAACTTGTGCAACTGCCACTGTCAGTGTGTGTTTCCCGATGCTGCCATACAGGATCCGAGAACCCGCCACATGCTTGACGTGACGGGCGGGCATGGCAGGGAAGGTACTATAACACGTGCATTGCTTATATGTCCCGTTAAATAAATACCAGCAATTAGCACAATTCTATCTGTCCTATTCACTTTGATTTCTCAGACATTCAAATCATTCCTTTGGATGTTGCTTGTCAAACAACTTCTTCCAGATATGGCATCGAAGGTCCAACTCTACCGAATCAATCACCTCCAAAGTTTCATCTCTCGCTGAACCTCCCAAAACACCAATCTTTGGCGCAGATTCCCATCCAGGCCCTCCCTCAGGGTCCTTGACAAACTTGGCCCATGCTTCTTGGATATTCTTACTCAGTTGCTTCTGAAAGGCTGTAGCGGTCTTCTTTTCATATGTCC
This sequence comes from Fusarium penzigii, assembly GCA_013623535.1. Lineage (NCBI taxonomy): Eukaryota > Fungi > Ascomycota > Sordariomycetes > Hypocreales > Nectriaceae > Fusarium > Fusarium penzigii. Next base: position 62,937 of record JABFFC010000055.1, read on the forward strand.
CAAAAACCATCTTGAGTTCCGACGCATGGTAAGCGCCACTTCCCTTCCAGATTTCGAGGTTGGGGAAGCTTGCGTTGTAGTAATATCGCCAGGTAGGGAGCCCAACCGAAATGCTATCGTCAGTGACAAACTTTGTTGGACATAGAGACCTGATGTCTGTCAATATCTTGGTTACTTGATCAAAGTCGTTGCTTATGCCCGGTGAACCGATGGGGTAGACGGCCTGAAGGACCTTGATCAATAGTGGGTTTGGTTCGACATCCAGACCCAGCAGTGGGAGGGCCGTCTCGAGATCGTACCCTAGGAGCGCCTCCATGCGTCCCTCACCACTGGTGCTCCCCCAAAGGGCAGGCACCCGTGCAAAGACTGATGAGTCGTTATCGGATCTCAAACGGTCCCGTCGCCAGTCTTCCGAGAATGTGATACCGCCGTCAGGAATAGGGCCAAAGTCAAGTGCTGCTTTTTCGACGAGAGCCTTGAGTTCATTTGTAGGCAAGGAACGCATGCACTCGAGGGCATCGTTCCCCGTGCAGTTTGCCAGGAGCGTTGTGTTGTGCCAAGCTTCTGTTGTGTTTAGGAGGATCTCGGAGGCACCACCTGATTGCAGAATAGCACCACGGAAGGGAACTGGTTCAGGGGGAGAGACGATGAGTGCATTGATGCTGCCGGCACCGGCACTCTGACCCACGAGGGTAACTTTATCAGGATCACCTCCAAAAGCTTCAATGTTGCGTTGAACCCAATCTAAGGCAAGGCGCTGATCGAGAAAACTACAAGGGGTTAGTATTCTATGTTATCCAGCTTGGGCACACTCAGAACTCACGCCAGATTCTCTTGTCCTTTAGGCAAATCCGGCGACCCAGGAAACCCAAAGATGTTGGTTCGGTAATTTGAAGTGACAACAACAATGTCATGGTCAGCAGCAAATCTGGAACCATCATACATGGGTAGAGACCCAGTACCGTAGTGAAAGCTACCGCCGAACAGCCAAAACAAAACAGCTTTATTCTTGTTTCCAGTTGTGGTCGGTGCATAGACATTCAGATTCAAACAATCTTCATCCTCGCCTGCAGGAGGCCCAGGGGTGTTCGCTAGTCTTATACTCCTGTTGCGCGCCTCCTCGGGATAGTTGAATTTTTGTATACATGCTGGCTTATACTCGGTAGCGTCGTACACGTTTGGACTCCACGGCTCAACAGGTTCAGGCGGACTGAAGCGGATTGGGGGAGCACCGAAGGGTATTCCGAGGAACTTGTTGACGGTAGCCTCTGACGATCCGACTTTGGTTGTTGTACCGATAAGACAGCCAGAGTCGATGGTCGCAGTGGGCTTGCTTGCATCCTGCCATGGATGTGCAGAAGCGGCGAGAACATAGAGTGAAACATGTAGTAAGGACGTTAGTTTCATTTCGAACAATGTCAACAGTAAGAGAAAGTTGTATGGGATAATAGGTATTGAGAACAGTGAATATGCTTTGATCAAGGTGTATATGTCTGGTTTATATATTGTGAAATCCTTACTGGATATCATCAGCACAGCAACGCAACTTTCCTCAAACCTATATCCTTGGAGGCCAAGATAAACCGAATCCGAGTACCCATCCACAACTTAGAAAGGAATCTCACCTCAAAATCATTAATTTCAGCCATACCGTAAGCAGTAAAACCCTGCGCTCCCCAGATATACCAGCCCCAGGCTGTTGCATGGAGAAAGCACTGCCATTTTTACCATAGCTTCTCTCTCCTTCATGGAGGAACCCCGTCATAGCGGCACATGGCTCCCAAAAGGGTTAAGCGGACGAACATGCCAAGATTCATCTTCAGATCTCTTGTTCAGATTGAATTTGACCTTGTGCTGAGTGGGAGGTGGAATTGTTGTCTAGTTGCATCGGGTGGTATACTGGATGGTTGCACTGCCACGTGAAGATCAGGGACCTGGGTTGTAGTTCGAGAGTAACGTCATGAGATAAAGTTAGACGGCGTTGTGTACGTAGTACTAGAGAAGAAGAGGAACATGAAATAAACAAATGGGTATATTTTTCAAGGGACTCGTTCCCGGGTATATGTCCTTTCGCCTTGCCCATCAGCGGCCTGTATCAACTCAATCCAACCGCCCAAGCAGCGTTCCCAAGCTGTCTAATTAACAAGCATAGATTCTCCACAATCGCTGGAGTCATGTTTCGATCATTTGCGAGGTTCGATCGAAGAACCTCGTGTGCCACTTCCATACAAGCCTTGGGATCCTCGATCGAAGCCTCTGGTACGCCTTCCTTCGTTCTTGATCCACGAACCGCTGGCCGTCCTTGTCCAAGACTGATGTATCTCTGCGCGGCCATCGACTCGGGTTCGTTGATGTATACCATCTCTGTATGTGAAACAGGCTGTCGTCGACTCGCCCTCGTCACCACCCCGTGCGTCCAGAGCGCGAGCGCAGCGTGATGTACAGCAACCGCATAGAAGTTTTTGAGGTGACCCGTCGGGAACCGCTTTGCGAATCTCAAAACCTGGCCTGCGTACCAGACAGCTGACCGAGCGTCTGGGCTCTCTGCCCACTGCTGCAGAATTGGGTATATCCTCCGCGCTTGGTCCTCTTCCTCCTTTCCAGCAAAGAGCTGCAGATCGTCGAGTGAAACGTACAAGTTCATCATGACCAGCTTCTGCACCAGCCTCTCCTGTGCCGTGATCTCGGTCCAATCGGCCGTCATTGCCTGGAAGTTTTGTAGATCCTGTACAAGACGCTGGTGCCGCGAAGTGAGTAGCATAGTCGCATCTCCGACAGCGCTCCTAGCATACGACCGCGTACGGCAAGCGGAGCAAAGGAGTCGGTACTCCATAATCAAGGCCCAGAATGCATGGAGATAGATGGAAACCGACAGTTGCACATCGACACGGTGGCGAGTCCCTGCCAGGAGACTTAGGTCATACATCAAATCACCTACAGAAGGCGCTCGTTTGGTCTGCCCAGCTTCCCTCTCCATGTACGCAGCCTTCCACTCCTGTGCTGTTTTAGCATGCCAGAGCTCCTTTGCTGCCGGCAGGGGTAATGTTAGCTCGGCGTACGACATCATGGGATTGATTTGAGATGTCATGGATTGCTGAGCATCGCGTATAAAGTTGTGAAAGACAAGCCTAATACCAGGTTAGCCAAAACATTCCGAAGTTTGTCCTATTGCCAGTTATTTACCGCTTCCACCTCTCCAAGTCAAGCCAGGTCCTCCATTTGTGCTCCAACACGGGTCCTTCGTCTGTAGGATCGACTAGGATTGCAGGATAGGATGATCGCTGAAATTTGCCCCGGTATCGCATCATCTATCAATAGTGAGTTGGGTATCCAGATGGTACTACCTTGTCATGTACTTACCGTGATTGGGATGGCTGAATGAGCCTCTGCAATCTCCATCTTGCGCCGGTTTCCACTCCAGGCTCCAAGCTCCTGGCCGATAATGATTGACTGGATAAGTTCGAGGTTGGCGGTTGACGTATTATTTTCCTCAAACTTTGTTCTATTTAGTAAATGCTTCCACTTGGTTAAAGACGACTTGTTTGTAAAACATACCTTGGTGGGCATAATCAGGCCTGGATGTACAGTCAGTACGCAGTGAGACATATCTATGGCTGGCATACTTACGAATAGCTTCCTGTAGAGCAAGTCCAAACTTGCGCATTGTCGGATTCGGTGCTAGAATGGCACCACCCGCAGCGGCATTGGCAATCCATTGAGGCCACTGTTCGTCGAACTTCAAGGTTGGAAAGTGAATCCATTGGGAGACTTGGGTCGCATGTGAGTTGAGGTAGAGGTGCAGTAGCGTATCCATAACCTCGACTGATGGGAAAGATGAAGCAATTCGATTCGCCAACGAATCTGGTCGCAAGGCTGGCAGAACGAGCGCCAACACGCGATCGCGGGCTGAGAGTTCCAATTTCTGGTCGACTACCTTGTTGCCCCCTTTCTTGATTACCTGGGCCAGCATGCTGGCAATATCGTTGTTCGAAACGGGTAGGTTGGCCTGCTCATCGTATGCATTATGACTCGCGGTAGGATTCCATCGCCACGGGGATACAACCCAGGCATCCACAATGTTCCGTCGCATCAACGCAATGTCAACCGATTTGTCGCCCTCAGGTGCTTTCTGCTGATTAACTGATCCCTCAGCTGTGCCATCCGCATTCCAATGGTCCAAAATGCTAAAATCGATATCCGACAACTCCAGGTTGGTATTATCGCAGAAGTCCAAAACGGCTAGACCTTGTCCCTCAGTGGTCTTGGCAGGTTCCGTATACTGCTGCTCGAACAGCACGTCACGAAGGAAGTCAGTGAACGGAAGACGGTCTGTGGCCATGGGCACACCTGGGCCAGTCGCAACCCGGGAAGCGTAATTCTCAGGAACCACTATCGAGGATTAGTTACCTTGTCATATCAAGAATTCAACGTTTACAAGACAAACCATTTTCTCTTGTAACATCCGGTACCCCTAGGTGAACCGGATCCGCATTCAGAGGTGTCGTTTGTTGCGATATTGGGCGTTCAGGCAGTGGGTGAGAGGGTAAAGGCACGTCTCTCCTACTCGAACTGTGCTGTGTTGGCGGGGAGCTCAATTCGTCATTACCATCAACTGAGGGGGTCGCTGAGGGTGCGCTACCAGACATGTGCATCAGATGCATAGCTGCCGCCGAATTCGCCTCGGAAGAGACACACTCGAGGCCACGTCGAGCACAGCGCTGGCATGGTTTGTCTTCTTGACACTTGACGCGCGCAGCAGCACAAGCCTTACAGGCGTGAGTAACCCGGCCTGCGGTTGGGGAGGATGTCGTACGTCGACGCTTTTTGGTAGGGTCATTTTCATGATTTGCTTCGTGTCGCTTCTTCAAATCAGCTCGCGCAAAGGTCTTGCCACAGACGCCGCATGCAAAACGACGACCGAGGGTGTGAGTTTGAACATGTCGCTGGAGGTGCTCAGGTCGCGAATACCGTCGCCCACAGTCACCACAAGCATAGAGCGAAGGGCCACCATGATTTCGACTGGAGGCATTCGCAGGGCTCGTGGATGATTGAGGAGGAGCTGAAGAATGGGAAGCAATTTCAGGAATCGGTATTGGCACTGGGGTTATACTGGCGCTGGAAGATGGGACAGTACCGTAGGGCCCAGGCGGCGGCGCATTGGCGAATGAAGCTGAAGAAGGATGAGGATATGAATGAGGTTGGTTGGGCGCAGAGTTTGATGTCGGGCGCGGAGGACCAAGTATGTGGGAAAGACTGGAAAGCGATGAACCAGACATGGCGCGCGTTTAAAGCCAAGATATTTATATTGTACAATGAACGATTGGAACTTTTGTAGGTTATGATCGTAAGCGACCCGTTCGAGGGCTGTGCAACGAAACAGCGGGTGTCGACATGAGCTGGAGGTGTGAGTACTAAGAGAGCGTTGTTCCTTTCCAAATCGAATAAAATGATTGGTGTGTAGGGGATCAACAGGAGTCGAAAAGAACGGTAAAAAGATAGAGAAGAAGAGAAATCAAAGGAGTAATGCTTGAATGGAGGTTCGACGAAAAAAGATGCCCTTATTTTTTACTACGACCCCAAGTTACGTCGTGCTTTCCCATCTCATGTTTGTTGTACACTAAAGTTAATTAGTAACTGCACCTACCAACGCCCATTTCATCCCTAGTTTCATGGTACCTGGGTTAAGTTGTCGTACGTAAGAGGGGACGTAGGGCAGGCGCTAAGTACTAACCGCTTCCTGAGACTGAGGGTCCAGCACCTACCAACTGATGGAGGTTGGAATTACCTAGGTGGGGTTGTTTTGTTCTTGCCAATGCGTCTTCAAAACAGAACTTGACTCTTTGGTGCAATGAGATAGGTACTAGACAGGAGTGAGCATACTAGCAAGTACTGCCTACTATTACCTACCGTACCTACTAGTAGGAAAGAGCACAGGTTTGTTTTAGGGAAGATACCTTGGTGCAACTTGCTTACCTGTTACCTGCTTATTCAGTGGTTGGTTGACTTAGAGTTCTTAATAATGAATTTCTAATAATTATTAAAGAGGAAAGTACGGGCGGCGGATAAGGTAGGTGGTTATGCTTACAGGTACCTTCCTGGGTAGCGAAATGTCACTAGATACTGGTACTAACTAGGTTATTAACTGATATCAACTCAACACAACTGACTCGACTCTCTTTGATCGTCGATACAACCACCTCATCCACAAAAAATGGTCGACAGGACCAAGGACCTCGGGCAATAGAATCCATTCATTCATCATCTTACTAACCCCCCCTTCACCCACCAACAGACATGATAACGCCAAGACCTGTATAAAATTAATAGACGATATCTATCGTTACAGTACATGTTCCGTTTGCAGTCTATCCATGCTTTTTACTCAGACCAACTGACCAGGGTTAGGCTCATCAGGGCGCTCAGTTGGCGCGATTTGGCGCGACGTCCGATTGTCGTCGTAAGCTTTTTTCCTCCTTGAACAGTTTTTGCAGATTCTGTCTAGCTTCGTGTGCCCACAACTGGCCAGGGCGTTACCAATGGCAAGATATTCGTGGTGATGTCGTCGTACTCTTCTGTCCGAGAGCACAGCAAAAGCTGAATGATTGCATACGTACGTCTCTCCATCCTTCATGTTACCATCATGAAACCGGCTTACGCCACGCAGGTGATAGTTTTTGGTCTCTGTCTCTGCCTCTTTCTCTGCGTATTCTTCCCCTGGGTGATGAGGACGGATGAAGTCTTTGACGGCTGCTTGGTGTGCCAAAATGGAAAGAAATGAGATTGGCCTCGACTTACTCCAGAACTAGCAGTTCCACTCCCTTGCCTTTCCCCGATCTCGGGCCTGTTTTGTTGATCAAGAGCGCTCAAGGATCGGCTAAGTTGCCGTTCAGCATTAATTCGAGTCTCGATGCTTCAGCGAGTCCAAGTCATGTTCACTTCAGAGGCTTTTGGAAGAGGCAGCCATGAAGCTTGTTGCCATGACACTTGACGGCGGCGTGTACCGGTGCGGTAGTTCGCGCAACAACACCATCGGCAATTGGACCTAGGCCATGCGACATGGAAGAATTCTACAGATCGAACCCTGACACAGCTATCATTCATGTCTGACTTGACTCGCTTCCAGAGTTTTGGTGTTTGTCAATAAAGCCCGTGGCTGATTGATCTTCGGTTTCCTCTTGAGCTAAGAAAGCCTGTGAACCGATCACCACACACTATCACACTTGATACAGCGGTGACGGTGACGGTGACAATTGGTTTTAGCCTTTTTGCCTTTTTTGTCTTTTTGAACCCTTGTCTGGGCATCTGGGGACTAAGTCCTTAGCGCATGCTTTGGTTTCTCGGCCGTTAAATTCAACCCTCCTTCGGGGCGGCGACTTCTTCCCCTAGTCCAGTCCACAACATCTGGTTCATGAGATTTCAGCTCCAAGCTTAATGCCGGCTGACTGCACTTGTACATGGTGTGAAGGGCGAAGCTGACTGCTTGCTTGCTTTCTGTGCCTTTCTGTTTCCTCTCTGAACTATAATATTGTTCTGTCCACTCAGGGAACTACCCCTTAAACATGTCTTGAGCGGCAACTTGACGACTCTAGCACATTGTAAGCGTCCAATTCCTCGATTATCTGCAACTCTCACGCCTGGGTCAATGAATCGCAGCCATGAGAGTAGTTTGGGACGTGTGCAGCTACGGGATAGGGATACTAATTCCCTCGTGTTGATCCCAACTCCATCTGCCGAACCCCAAGACCCATTGAATTGGTAAGAGAGAAGAAACTTGAGAGAGCCTTGTACGCTTTGTATGCGAGTTGTTAAATATTTTCCAGGTCAACATGGCGGAAAAACTACACGGTCGCTCTTGTATGCCTAGCAATGACAACCTCCAACTTCCTGGCGGCTGGCCCGTCCATCGCTGTCGTTGATACTGCCCTTGATTTCTTCCCCGATGCCCTACTCGATGGTACTCTTACCAGCTCGGCCATCCCCAAGGTTGCCTACTTCTTCACCACAACCAGCCTGTTGATGGGCGTAAGTTGTTTTATCTGGGTACCCCTTACAAACAAATATGGACGCCGACCTGTCTACATCGCCAGCTATCTCATATACACAGCTGCAGCGCTTGCTCTTGTCTTCATCGACTCCTACGGAGACTTCTTGGCCGGACGAATTCTTCTTGGATTCGGTGCTGGCGCTGCCGAGACCATCGCCCCCATCACCATTGCCGATATCTTCTTCCTCCACCAGAGAGGTGCTATGATGTCCTTGTATAACTGTTCTCTATCGATAGGTGTTGCTTTGGGTATGGTTGTATCTGGACTCATCACCATCGGATATCATTGGAGGACCATTTATCAAGTCGGATGCGCCATTGTCGGACTCGTCTTTCTTCTCATTCTCTTCACGTTTCCCGAAAGCGCATACAACCGCCAAAGCACAGACGTGGACGGCTCTGTTGCCGACGCCATGACGGAGAAGGACAACGATCGTGATACAGCACAGATCAGACTCAAATATAGCTTTTGGAGAACTCTCGCAATTTACAAGGGAGCCTTGACAAGCGAAAGTCTTCACAGGATGTTGTTTCGGTCATTTGGTCTTATTTTGCTACCCTCTGTGCTCTGGGCGGCCCTTGTTCAGGCTGTGACAATTGGCTTCCTCGTTGCAGTGTCCTCAAATGTCAGTTCTGCATTTGACGAGGCCTATGGATTTGAGTCGTACCAAGTCGGCCTCTGCTTCATATCGGCGATTTTGGGATCCTTGCTTGGCGTTCCTGCTGGTGGACATTTAGGAGACAAAACTGCGGATTATTTCACAAGGAGAAATGGTGGCATTCGAGAACCTGAAATGAGGCTCCCTGTCATGGTCTTGTCGCTGTTTTCAACACCACTGGCTCTCATACTTTATGGCGTTGGCATTCATCATAAGCTACACTGGATAGTGCCAACCATTGGCCTTGGTCTCTGTAAGTTGGAAATTCTGTCATCCGTATTGGTGCATGCTAACCAAGTGTGTAGTGAATTTTTCCGTCACACAGGCATCGAGTATATGCCTGGTATATGTTATCGACTCATATCGGCCCGTCGCTGGTGAGGTTAGCCTCTCTGTTTTGGGCTTCAAGTGTGAGTATCTATTCTACCTGTATTTTATGACCTGTAAGCTAATTACCTGCCCAGCACTGTTCGGGTTTCTCCTATCCTTCTACACGAATCCTTGGATCAATACATCTGGGTATCAGATTGCCTATGGAACTATGGCAGCCATCGCCTTTGCTACGCTGCTGCTTTGGATTCCTCTGTATTTCTGGGGCAAATCTATCAGACGTGTCACTTGGAACTGGCGTATCATCTCCTTCGTGCATTGGGATATAGATCGGGAAGTGGGTGAATAAAATGTCTCCGAGCCTACAGAGCAGATATGGTATGGGGATATTGTTCTGAGACACCTCTCTATACAAGTGGTGTCGTGACGTATCTCCGCCAGGTTCCGAAAATAATGAATAGGTTGCCTGCAGTCCTACAATGATAAACCAGCGTCCAGAATGGCGTTACTTCCGGTCACCGATTTCGATTTGATGAAGCACAACACCTGCTGAGCCACCTCTTCCACTGTCACAAGTCGTCCTAGCTTTGTCCTGTTGACCATAGCTTCTCGCTGCTCCTCGGAAAATGTCATTCCCCAGTCCTGGTGAACACATTGATTAGTCTTGTAAATAACCACATGTTGATTTAGCGATGAACATACCGTAAGCATTAAGCCCGGAGATACACTGTTGACTCTAACACGAGGGCTGGCTGCAAGTGCGAGACCCTTCATGAGATGGATCTGTGCTGCTTTGGTTACAGCGTATGCCTACATTTTGATTAGTATAAAGACAACCCATTCTCATGGAGTCATGACTTACAAGAGAACTGCCACTGACTTTGACGCCAGCCAATGAAGACGTGGTAATAAACACACCCTCCGTCTTTTCCAGATGCTCCTTCGCAGCATGCATCAGAAACAAGTGTGACTTGACATTCATATTAAAACACTTATCCCAATCATCCTCATCCACATTATCGTCAAGATTATTTATGTCTCTAACCTTTGTCCACCCACCATTCGAAAAGACCGCGTCAAGACGACCCGTAACCTTGACAACCTCATCCACAAGAGTGACCAACTCTGCACGTTTTGCAAGATCAGCACGGAACGATAGAAAGTTGTTCTTGTCGTGGGGCAGAGGAGATATATCGTGCAGCTCCTGGACAAGATTTGCTGCGCGGGAGGCGTCGGAGTGATAGTTCACGGCGACGCGCATGCCTTCTTGAGCTAGTAGACGGGCAGTTGCTGCGCCGAGACCAGCTGTGCCACCTGTGATGAGGGCGACAGGCGTGTGTGACAGTGACATGTTTGTGGACAGATGTTGTGCAATATGGCTGATATTATGAAACTTATGAGATGCGTGCTGGTATAGTTACGACAAATGAGGGTTATCATGAAGAAGAAGGATATCACATGAGATGAACTGAGTCCGATTCCGGCGGGTTTCGGCGGAGGCGGGGGCGGGGTCGAGATCGGG
>JABFFC010000056.1:0-22837 GCA_013623535.1 Fusarium penzigii
AAGTAGCACAGAGGGGGAAAATGACGAGCGAAAAAACAGCAGGCAAACTGGAATATGGGTGTGCGCGGGTGTGCGCGGGTGTCTTGTAGTTGGGGTGTGTGTGTGTGTGCGTTATGTACGTGGTTGTGTATGTACATGGGGGGTGGATTTGTGGTTTGTCTGATGATGGTGGTGGTGGTAGTGTTGGGTGGTGTTACATGCATAAATGGCGTGTGGATGAGGGTTCAAGCCGTGGAGACGACGCAAACCAAGGACCCCGTTGCTAACCATGCTTCTCTTTACAGTGACAGATGCGAGTCCAACTGACGATACGAAGCAATCAACGATAGAGGCATGAGAGGAAAGGAAAAGGGACAGGCAATGATTGTCATGAGAAGCAAGGAAAGGGGAAAACAGGAAAACGGGAAAGAGGAGAGGAAAACCGGACCATCACCAGCTCGTTTCCTTCGATTTTAGAAGGGCAGAGAATTCGAGCGGCTCACAGGACGCAGCGGACACACCTTCCGAGGTCAAAAGCACAAACATGCTCGCTTGAGAACAAACAAGCATGAGTGTTGGATATTCTCCGACTTGGGGACATCAAAGAGGAGGCCGGGGAGGACAGGAAGGGAGACGATGATATGAGAACAACGATGTCGAATCGATGATAATTCTGAGTAGGATAACTTGGGGACTCTCCATATTCACATTTCTTTCTTTGCTGAGCGTCCCCCCGGCCACCCATAGTGGGGGCTTTCTGTGCTCTTGTTCTTATTAGAGATAGGCCCAGGGGATCTTTTCTCAAGCCTTACCCTGGCTGGTTGATGGGAGGTGGAGAAGAGATGAGGGAAGTGGACGACGGTGTCAATGAGGACAGGCCGGTGGAATGATGAGATAGGACCAATGTGTCTAAGAGCGACGCAAGTTGAAATATCCAAGTGGGACAAGACGGAGCCAGAAGCATCAGCAGGGATCGTCCTGCTCGAGTGCATGTGTATGTTGAGCAGCAGCCAGTACTCCAGGGTACCATAATAGTTTGAGAAAGTGGAAGAACCGTGAAGATATGAGATGAACAAAGAGTGAGTGTACTTCCACTGCTTTTGCATTTGAACATGATGCCCCTACACCTTCGGGCATTTAGCTTACAGGTCGTGGATAAACCTTTCACTTGTTTGTTCGACGCCTTCTGGGCGCAAATGCAGACTTTGGAGAGGTAATCAAGACATTGCATCTCAGTTTCTGGACCTCGTTGGTTCTACCTTAGCGGGCCAGATCATCCATCACACATCCGCAGATGATGGAGGGTGGCAGTGCCATCTTTGTGCATGAGACATGCGGAGCTAATGTGGACCAGACACAGTGCAACAAGTCTCTCTCGTCGCAAAAGATGCTCATGAATTCCGAGATATGCTGGCGACTCCATCATAGGGATCGCTGGGGCCTAGAATAGTAGTATGACTTTCCCTCCTAGGCCATTATGAAATCACCAAGGGGAGAGTCAGAACGACAGCTCCCAAACAGCATAGGCCTGAGGAAGAAAGGAGGACAAGGATAGGGAGGGAGTAGGGGGTAGGGGGCAAGCAAGATAGAATGGGGATATCCTAGGGAAACGGAGAGGATGAGGGAATAGTTAGGCAAAGCTAATGACAGTAACGAATGAAATCAACAACAAAGGGAAAGAAGATACGCATACTAACACAACATCTCCGTAGAGTGCCATTAACGACAAAAAACACCGAAGCTGATGTGCAGTTCAGAATGACGTCTTGGCCTCATAAAAAAACATGCTTGCACGCTGACCTCAACATGCCCCTCACTTCTTTTTCGAAACAGCCCTCGACACTATCACGAAGCGTTGTTCTGGGTCGGCGATATTCCAGATTCGAGGTCATCGTGGTTTCTTCGCCTAGGTACAGCGTTTGTCGCTCTCTAGTGGCGGAAAAGAGGGCAAACCCTCTTCTGCGCTGGTTGGGCTCGCAGGGCGGATGGCCCGTTTATGCCTTTGAACCAGTGCCAGGCCATGTAAAATTATTGGAAAGAGTGATAGATGCAGCTGTAGCATGCCGGGAGAAGCAAAAAAAGGGGGCTCACAACACAGTAGCATAGTAATGACCTTGCAGCAGTGCGAGGACCCTGGTCTGCCGAGAGACTCTGGTCTAGTCCTGCACAGTCGCTTACAGAACATACAGGTTTGGTGTAGAATCTGTAATTTCGTCATCTGTCGGACATCGGCGTCGGGATCGGTGTCCGTCTCGGCATCGGCGTCAAGTTCGACACTGCCCAGAGTCGTATGGGAAAGGTTGGAAGGGGCGACAGACAAGTGAGGTCTGAGGAGTCCAGTGTGGTAGTAGCCTGGCTCCTGGTAGTAGAATCCAGCGAGGAAGTGATCGGGAACGACAGGATGGAGTTGGGACAGGAAACTTCAAGGTTGACAAGTGGTGAGCATATTGATCGGCGGTAGGATACGGTGCATGCGTGGGTGTGGCGGGTAAATTGGGGAAATTATCATTCATTCACAGGCTGGACATTGATTGATTCTGGCTCCCCGATCATTGCAGGTCAAAAGGTGGTTGACCGCAGAAGGTGGAACGTCATGTGCCCCGAGGAACCATGCTGGGTGCGTGGCATGCCCTCTTTCGCCCTCTCGCAGCATGCCCTCGAAAATGAGATGCTAGTCCATTTGTGGCTCGTTGCCGTCGGACAACTCGACACCATTCTTAGAAACCTGCGGTCTTGTCCTGGAAAGAAATTCAAGGGGCGTGAGAATCTCCAAGGGCCCTGCAGCCAGGCCCTCATGCAGTAAGAATAACGGAACCTCCACTACACACCACAAAACGTAGGTGTTGCGTAGGCCACGACCCAAGCAAAGCAAAGAGAATGTGTGAGCGATTCTGGGAGGTGGAGCATGGTAGTTCCAAGCACAAAAGTCAGGGCTTGGGAGTCAACCATCCTGGAAACAAGTGACACGCGATTGGGTACTGCAGGGTTGGCTTGGTTGTGCTCCATCGAAGTGTTCCAGAAGAGACTGGGGGCCTGCGATGTTTTGGTCAGGAAGCCGCATTGATTAGAGGATGTTCGGGAGTGCAGCACCCAGCGTACACAGGGCGTGAGTCGTCGTGCGTAGGTATGCGAATGTACGCTATGTACTGTGTGTGTATGCAAGTCTCGGTAGTTGTCGCGCAGCGGACCAGATATGGTTGAAGTCCCAGTACAGCAAAGATACTATGGATTGGAGAAAAGGAGCGTCAAATACTGTCTGTATCAGGTGCTGAGTGAGAATCGAGCCCGGGCAGTCGGAACTCCAGAATGTGTCCTCATCGTTGCTTCAGAAATTTTTCTTGTCGGGACTGCCCTTGTTCTCCGTGGCTCGAAATGCTCACTTTTGCTTAGTGCCCGTCCTCTTCCCTGTTGAGGGACGGTCCGTTACCCTCTTTCTTGGACGGTGCGCCACCCTCAATCAACGACTGTCGAGAAGGGTAAAACCCCAACCTCCTCCCATGTAGGCAGGGACACCAGCCCCAGGGCCACACATACAGTACTGTGAAGTAATGCGACTCTCGTCTATCGAGATGGCAAGGACCAAGCTCCCGAAAAAAAGAGAACAGAAGCATGGCTGAACCCGAGAATATGGGTAGATCCATCATCCTAAGCCTCCCTGGACAATCAGCGTGCTTATTCGTGTACAAGATGGTCCCAGAAAGTGACCTTGCGGCCACTTGCAGTTGCTGGACAAGGAGCCTGCTCATGTCCCAGCCAGCTAAATCACGACACACCCAACACGCCCCCCGCCCGTGGCCCCTGCAACCCCGTCGGCGAGGGTTGAGTAGCTTGGGACACTGGGTATTCTCAGCAGGATTCCCGAAGACTTGGTACGTGTGCGGGATCGTACTGAACTGCTCGTCCAGCCAAAGGAGGTTGGGAGGATCCATAGCCCATTCCCATCCAGTCAGACTCCACCATTGGACAAATCTAATCCATGCAAGTCGCCCAGGATCCATCGACGGTGCGAGCCGAAGCCGGAAGAAACGAATCTTAAACGAGAACCGATGGCAGGCTAGCAGCACGACCGCTCTTTTCAAATACCCTCCTTGAGCCTGCTCAACCCTTATCATGGTTTAGCGTCTGTCAATAACCCCGCCAACTGGATAGCCTGGAGTCGCCCACTAGACTACTGTGAGCCAATGCTTGTCGGGCGCACGTGTCTAAAGCCTAATGGATGTCTTGGAGAAAATCACTGGTGTTCTGGTGGATTGCTGGGCCTGCTGCATTATTAGTTCAATGATCCCATCCAGTCTTCTATATCATTTGGCATTTCCAGCTTCTCAGCTCTCTACCGTGGCCGTGATACGGTGCTTCAGTGCAAGGATGTATCGAGTCCTCTAGCTCAAGATCGGTGGTAGTGACAAGAGCCATGACTGTATTGTCTGACCCGTGATTGCCAACTCAAAATGTGCGAGGGAAATAGAAGTAGGCTCTGGAATTTGATTGCGGTGTCTGTTTTATACAAAATCTTTCCCAGTCCTTCAGGCATTAAGAGAGAAAAGAAAGAAAAAAAGAAGAGACGTTAAAAGTGAATTTTCCATGGAAAAGAAAGGAACAGTAAGAAAATAAGAAATGAATCCACCATGGAGAGAGCAGGATTGATGATGAGGGAAAGGTACCAGAACTGGTCATCAGGCCTTTCCCGTCTAACAAGAGTGATCTATATCTGCCTGGTTTGGGTATGTAAGGAAAAGTCGCTACGCCATTACGAACGCGCGTAGTTATAGCAATAATTGCGTTAGTATGTGAAGAGGGCTATATTGTTCAGGATCGGGGCATGTGGTTGATATCATAAGGGCCTAAACCTCTCAGACTCGATCCTATCACCGTCCACTGAATGAGATGGAAAATTCAGTGTGTCTTGTTGACGGTATTGATGTTGCGTGGCGAAGAAGACCACAAAAACCTGGTAACGAAAAGCCAGGACGAAGGCCAGGATGGTATGCCTGACAGAGTGTGCTAGACGCGAGAAACTTCGGAATGCCCAACTGATGATACGGCTGGGGCAGTATCTCCGCACTTAACGTATGGATATTATATGGGGTAGCGTTTATGATGTGCACTTTCGCCAATGCAAGATAATTATTGCATCGCAGCAGCGGCATCTGCAAACGTTCCGACGAGAGGACCATCATCACTCTCAAGAGTTTTGATGCTAGCCGGACCTTTCTTGTCCAACTCGATGGTCTCATCTTCGGGGATCCAGTCGACTTTAACACCAGCAGGGCTCTCGCCTTGAGCATTGAGTTTTGAAACAAGATGTTGATATCGGGCGAGCCGGGCCCCTTGGCCAGCGTAAGCAAAAGGTGTCGTGGCGCCGCGGTTGGCATTTTCTTGGGGCGCGATTTCGAATATGTCGACCATATTGCTTTATCAAAAATCCAATTGTTAGTAAAAAGCCATAGCAACAAAGCAGTAGGGATGACAAGATGAGCATACTTTGATGTTTTGGCTACAACTCGTTGAAGAGCCTCATTCTCACGTTGCGCCTCGACTGTGTCGTTTTCTCCGGGAAGTGCCTGATCACCAAAGCTACCGTACTGCATGGCATTGGCATCGTCGTAAAGGAGGCGATTTTCCTCATCCTGAAACGTCCCATCATGGTTAGTATCGCGGCTTGCAAATGTGGGATGAGGAATGAACGCATATAGCTTTTCTCAACCCTTTAATAAGTACTTGGAAACGTACCTCATCGTAGGCATCGCTATCACGCCGTCCCAGACATGATGCGCAAGCTCCCATAGTGATGTAATGTTTCGCGGATTTATTATCTATCAATGGTGCATAACAATAGCAACGATGGATCGTAAGAGGAGTGGTCTTCAAGTTTCTGAGGGCGCAGGAAGCATAGCAAGAGGATGCGAGTGATCAAAGGAGTGTTGTCGGGTCGGTCGTACTTCTAAGGTCGGATCTCGTGACTTCGTGATGCTCTTGTCGTAAGCAGTCGGAGGTTGATCGCGACTGCTTCATCAAATTCCCAGTGGGTCTGAAGTGGGCTTGTAGTAAACCGGGTAAAGTCCGGGCCGTGGGTACTACCGCTGACCCAATATCTGGGAATCATATCACGCCAGCTGCATGTATGGGCATGTAACTATGTACCTATATTGTATAAAGTGATTGTCGATTCTGCCAACGGCACGCGTGAAGCTAGATTCAAGTTTGAATCCATTGATGGGCTTTGAAGCCTACCACGAGCTGCTTGGCTTAGTAATCTCGTCCTTTCTCTAAAGATCCTCCCTCATCAGCGCCTCCCTTAACGACACCAGGCCCTCCTTCACCCTTGGCAAGGGGGCCATTAACACAATTGGTCGTAACTGCCCACCCACCAACAATAATACAATATATTGAAGGGAAGCTGCCAATATCCGCCCTTTTGAACTTCCTTCCCTTCTTTTCTCTTGCATCCCCTTGGTTTGCATCCATTGTTCGTCCTTATAGTCATCGACCCTTCTATTACCAACAGACTACTAACAAACTGAAATGTCGATTGGCAACTGGTTCAATTATCGCTCCGCCATATTATTCATGTGTTACAGCTTTCTCTATATTGTGATCCGTCCTGTTCTCTCAAGGGATCCGATCCCTTCGTACCGTTATTATCCTTCAATATCAATATTGTCTCTTGTTGCCGAACTAGTTTGTCCCTGTAGTCTCTGTATCCTCCCTACAGCGTCCATATGCCCCAATATTCCTATCAAATAGCTTCATTTGAACCGCCGGGATGCTGCCCTAGGCAAATCTCTGTATTAACTTGACTTTCTCGACTGGCTATAAGACCAACGTGATTCCAGCTCATTCAAAGTTTTCTCTTCCATCAGAATTAGCAACACCATTCGCTCTGTCTTCGGTCTCTCGCCTCTCCTCTTCCACCTCCTCCTTCTGACGAGACACATTGCTTCGTTCACCAAACTGCCTTCTTTGTTGTTCATATCATACACCGAATCAAAGATGGTTCGCTCCGCTCCACTGGCCATTTTGGCGTTTTCATCCTTAGCTCAAGCTCAATTCGATTGGCTCCGTGCTCGAGACACTCCCGAAGAATGCTGTCCTTGTCCAGGACCTGGCGAAACTCAGGCATATGGTCATACTCTCACCGTCACTGTCACTCAACCCTACGGGCCAGGAAAGACTGTTACCATCAAAGATCCTGAGGCGGCCTACCACACTGTTACAATTACTGCGCCTGGAAGTTATGAGACCGTTACAATCACCAAGAATTACGACGCTCCCAATATCAAGACGGTTTATGTCAGTCAAGGTGTCAAGATCGACCCCTCTGTCGAAACTATCACCATTGAAAAGACCATTACCAGTCCTGGAAAGACTGTCACAGTGACCGAAAAAGACAGCGAGGAATATGTTATCACTAAGAAGCTCACCGTCTACCCCGACTCTCCCATGCATACCGCAATCATTGATCCGAAGTATGAGACTGCTACACTTACGGATGACGATGGAAATGTCGTTACCAAAACCCTCGATTATGGCGATGATACTGTCCATACTGTCACAGTTATCAAGGACGGCGAGATGCAAACCTTGACCATCACAAATGAATATGAAAATGAGTACGTTCAGACAGTGACTCTTGATAGTGGAGAAAAAAGGACTGTTACCGTCACCAAGAACGGCCAAGACAAGGTTGTCAAAACCTTGACACTTGGAAATGGCGACAAGCAAGTCTTGACTCTCACCGACAGCGATAAGGACAAAGTTGTCAAGACAGTAACTGTGGAAGATGGCAACAAGAACGAGGTCGTCAAGACCATCACTCTCGAGGACTCGTATCAGCATGTCGTCACAAAAACTATCCAGGACGGAGACCAATATCACACTGTTATCGTCAAGCCCGAGCCTACTCTCACAACTATCTCAGATGAGGATGGCCGGAAGGTTACCAAAGTCATTCAGGTCCCCTGTACTTATACCATTACCCCTGCCCCCCAGGAAACTACAGCCCGCAATGATGGTGTTGATGACGATGATGACTGTGATACTTACACCCGAACTGTGACACGTGCGGGCGAACTCGAGGTTGAGGTCATTATTGTCGACCCTGAGACAGGCAAGGCGACCTGTAGGAGAAAGGACAACGGCCTCCCATGTCAACCACGCGACGAAGACTACAACACCAGTCTTCCCAACTACACCAAGATCTACGAAGGCGGTAACGCAAAGCCCAATGTCCCCAACTACACCAAGATTGTTGAGGGTGGTGATGACGAGTCATCTCAGAGCACGACCAGAGACAGTGACAGTCCCCAGTACACGGAGGGTGCCAAAGCCTATGGAACTGGGTGTGACAATGTCCCGGTCACCACTACTATTGAGACTATCTACAACACTGTAGTTGTGACAGTAGGCGCTCATGATGAAGACGTGGTGTCTAGTACAGTCGAAGAGGGCCAAAGAAGGCCTCGTGCTCCTCTATCTGTTCGATGGTGATCTTGACATGAGGTAGATGGGTGAGGGAATAGGTATATATAATATGGCAGAAACGCGAGATGATTGTTCTTATGGGAAGGAAGGATACCGGGAATACGCTCGAAATGGAGTCAAGTTTTTGTGCATTTAGAAAATTATGTAATTCGTAATTTAGTAAGAGTTCTTGTTTCTTTTGAATTAATACTACTTTTGTAGTATTTTCCATTTCAATTTCTGATTTACTGATACTTGAAACGTTTCATGACAGCACAGGCTTCGGCTGCTAGTTAATCTTGGATAGTCAGGTTAAGTTAAGGAGGTTTGTATTCCTATTTTTCATTATAATTTCTCAAGAGCTGGCTTTTGTCTCAGAAATCCAATGTATTGGCCTTGAGCCAATCTTTGTTATATTCAAGTCTGTCAAGTACCCTCACGTGTTAAGCATCATCTTGTCTCCAGGAATGCATTCTTGTTGGACAAATGTCGCCGCATCCGGATAGCATATCTGCTTCATAGATGATGGGGTCTGGAGTATTAGTTTAGAGACGCTCATGAAATGTGCTGGTCCTCTCAGCGTAGTGAGATTCTTGGGGTTCCCGCATTCCTGCCGAGCAAGGCCCATTCCACTGTCATAATTATTTGCATCGACATTCTGTCGGAGATGTTCGAGCCTTTAATGAATGAAGAAACAGGGACGATGATCTGAACAGCTTATTAGATGACACCGACGTCACTCATTGTCAATGTCTTGTAGCTTGTAGCTGTCGAAGGCCCAGGCACCATAGTATGTTCACTGCCTATTTTGTCAGCGTTCAGGATGTTCAAGGCTTGATGAATCGAGCTTTGAGTTTGCTCGCAGCTCTCGCTCAAACAAGGTTCTAGTTTCTCAAGCCAAAACTGTTGGTGGCTTTCATAAATAGGGACGATGACTACCTTGCTCTAACATCATGCTGTCCCCTCCTCATGAACTGGACCATGCTCATGTGTAACTGCGCAATATCATCATATCTACCATGAAGTCTTCTCGAGACTATCTCTCTACTTCTGCCTTCGCATCAAACTCGCATATGTTAACATGTACCCGGATAGTAATATGTGGAATCCTCCTCATGATCACTATGGCAGCCATTCTTCTGCAGAGAGATATGGTTGCTGACAAGCTCTCTGCTCTGGAAGCTCATCTTCCTACTCTACACACTGGTGCCGAGTTTGCATACCATACAAAGCATCGCTTCTGGACGTCCCAAGATAACGAGATCGCGGACTTGCGAAAATGGAAGCGACCCAAGAATGTCAGGAAGGTGATGGGCTTGGTTTTCTTTGGAAGAAGACAATCAGTGTCGATTCTTGACTGTTATTTGAAGGTATAACCATGTTTATCACATGTATCCAAAACTCATCTGATGGTCATCTTGGTGGAGAACTACACTGATAAGTCTTTAGAGAAATCTGGTAAAAAACGGCGGCATGCTTCATGGAGTCATATTTGTCCAGCGTACGAGCGACCATCATGATCTCAAACTACTGGATGATTTGTTGAAAAGCGAGGATACCTATGAGCGATGGACCACCAACACGACTTTGACAGACAGCCTTACAAGCGGTTACGGTGATTCATACGACCTTGTCGAAGACGATGTGTTATACGTCAAGATCGACGACGACATTGTAAGTGTCTTGTATCTGCAAGAAACATGGCTGCTAATTGTACATAGGTGTTCATCGAGGATAGTGTCATACCGTCTATTATTCAGAAGAAAGTGCAGCATCCCGAGTACTTCGTCGTCTCAGCCAATGTCGTCAATAGCCCGCTTCTGAGCTGGGTTCATTGGAACCTGGGCGCCGTAAGACCATATCTTCCTGAGGTCGATCACAATGGAAACTCTGAAAAAGTGACAATCGGCAGTTGGAAGAATTATGACTGGCGGGTCTCAGAGTTGCCACTATGGGCTGGCCCAGATTGGTTTAAAACTGAAGAGTGGGAGCCAAGCGAGATGCCTCATCGCTGGCTACCAGTCTCGGGTCCCGACAACCACATCCTCGACAAGACGCCCATAGAAGGGACAGAGTATGACGCCCTAGGTCGGGGCTGGCTAGAGTGGAAAATCGGAGCGCAAGAACATTACAGTCTTTTCGAGAATCTCGAGATGAGCGAAATGTTCAGGTATAGATTCGACACTTGGGATTTTCAGTACCGGCGGATGGGCATCCAATTCATCGCCATGATGGGCGAGGACATCAATGCCGCCAAACCGATTGGGAACGACGATGAACAGCAGTTCTCCTGTGTCATGCCCCATGAGCTCGGAAGACGTGAGTGACTTAAGATGTTCACTATACAAATAATCGCTTAACGTGCTGACATTTTGCATTAGATGCCGTTGCGGATGGTCGGGGTGTTGCTGCTCATTATAGCTTTGGAAATCAGCGAGCCGGAATGGATCAGACCGACATCCTCGCTCGATACCGAGCTTTTGCGCAGGAGAATATTTGTTCAGGACGTATGCTGTGGACGCCAGATGACCACTGATCAATAAAGACTGAGCCAGGAGTAGAGATGGATGTACATAACAAACGATTTCACAGCAATAATAACAAAGTCAGCGATGTTTCAAGTTTATTCACAATGGTATAAATCGATGCAAGCTAAAATACCCTACTCCTTCAGATGTTCCATCATTATCAGCTCACCCTTTCATCTTACCTATCCATATCCACCTACTACCCAAACGCCAACAATCGACAGCGCTACATTCTCTAGTTTCGAGTCATATTTTGATCATTTCTCATTGATCATTACAAGATCATTCTCTGATCGACTACCATCATCATGTAGCAGCTGCCCGTCTAGCCTTGTCATCACTGCTCTCCTTTTCTAGCAGACTTCCTAGGTGCTGTAGATCCTCTCGTGCTCGCGGATCCCTTTCGAAGATGCCCCTGACCACTTCCCACTCCTTGCGTGACATTTGAAAAGCTTGAGGGAGAATGAACTGAACTGTAGGCACGTTGATCAAGGGGCCGAGGACCTCCTGCGCAATGGCAGCTCCAGCTTGTTGCGCCTGATACTTTTGTGCGTCAGACATTTGCCCGGGAGCTTGCGGCTGGCTAGCTACGGCTCTATTCTGATTCGGTGTGGCCGGTTGTGCTGGCGCTGGGGGTCGAGTATGAGGGGGCTGAGGGATCGGAACGGGTGTGATGGATTGTAGGTGACCCTGGACAGGTGGTTGCTGGAAGCTCCCTTGTGGTGCCTGGGGCGTCGCAGGTGAGAATGCGGGGCCGGATATAGATGCCGTCGAGTCGCTACGTTGCCCTGGGCCTGCAGGTGTTGGGCTTCCTTGTACGCTGGCATCCTGCTGGCTTGCCGCAGCGTCCTTGAGTTTCTTCAACTGCTCTGGATCGTTGCGATACACAAAGACAGCCAGTAACATGGGCTCTGTGCGATGCTTGGGAATTTTGTTGTCCACCAGGTTAAGCATGAACTCGGGATAGTTGTCATCACCAGGGGGTACAGGAACCAGATATGTATCCCGTACATTACCGACGACCTTGTCACCGACAACTCCATATCGTTTCTTGCTCACAAAGTAGTCGATTAAAGCATTAAACTCTCCGAAAGAGGCAGGGGACACGGGCGTGATGTTGACGACAATGATGTCGGTGAAGCTGCTGTATCGTAGACTGCATAGATACTCGATGGCGCTCTGTTCAGTGATACGCCCTGCTACTGACAGTCGTTTGGGGATGAGCTTTGACCACGTGCCGACTGCAGAAAAGTCTGCGCCACCAACGTGCTTAGCTGTAGCAGGAAAGTCTGCAATAGAACTCATGGCTAATGATCCACGCCAGATAATATCTGGATCTTGCGTCTCTTCAGTTGGGGAGTACGGTGGTGAGTCGTTATCTTCTTGGAGCATTCTATCCACATCCGCATCTATGCCAGGGCCATTGGTCGAAACGGCCGGCGCTGATGGCCGGCGATTATGAGAAGCGGTGGGCGATTTCACGCTTGAAAAGACCTTGGTGATGTCAAAATCGGGATGACTTGGCGAACGCTGTTCTTCTGGACTGTGTGCTGGTCGTGAAGCAAGATCAGGTGTATCCCCAGCCGGCTCATTTTTGATAGCTTGAGGTGCTGCCCGCCGCGAACCGGTTGTGGCAGGCGCCTCATCATTGTTTACAAAAGATTCATCATCAATGACTTCCTCGCCCTTGTGAGTTCTACGCACACGAGGTCCGGTGTCAGCGGTGTACAGGATTGACTGCTTCTCTGCCTTGGCCTTCATCTCAGCTGTCTGTCGTTGCATCTCGGTTGATGCCAACTGTTCAGATGTCATAACAGCAAGAGATGGAGGAGCAAGAGTGCGACCAACCAGACTGTGACAGAGCTCTGGATTGTTCTTCAGATTGAAGGTCAGCGTCTTGATCTGTTGATTGTATTCCTTTTGTCCTTTGGTCGCGGGGTGGGTGTCAAAGACAGCTCGCTCAATCTGTAGAGCCAGCGTTTCGGCTTTCGATTCTATGCTTTCGTCCTTTTCGAGGCGAAGCTCTCCATTTTTCTGCATTGTAGTCAAAACATGGACAATTGATTTGGTCAATGCCTTGACGGGACCTGTCCTCGTGTTGGGAAGTTCCGAGGTTGATTTAGCTATATCCTCGGGAGGTGTGTAATCGACTGGGACCGGCACAGCTTCGTTCTCTGAGACACGTCGTATTTTGGATGACTACGAGAAGGATGGTCAGTATCACAGTAACGTTTGGGGGCATAGCAGCTAAGTGTTCGAAAAGTATAACATACCTTGCCTTCAGTGTCGTGCGAATCTTCTCGCGCCTTTCTCTTTCCAGGCTTTGTGACTGGTTCTTTCTTGTCCTTGGCAGTGTCCGGGGCTGGCGATGGCTTCGACTTGCTCTTGTCCAGGTCGTCCTTGGTCTCGCTGTGCCGTTTGCCCTTGCCCTTTCGACCACCTCGCTTCTTCTTCCTCTCCGCCTCTTCTGCATGAGCCTTCCGCCTAGCTTCCCAAGGCTTCTCTCCTTTGGCCATACCATCCAAGAGCTCCTTGTGATCGTCGGGTCGGCATTGCTCGCACCAGTAGTGTTCGGGGATCTCGTCATCAAATGAGCTAACGCCAACACAAACATTGTGCTGCCATGCGCCGCAGGTTTCGCAGGCAATCCAGGCCTCGCCTGAATCCTCGTCCTGTTCTGTCGCTCCACAGACGCATCGAATAATCTCGTCTTCGGGTTCCTCTTCCTGATCCTCCTCTAGTTCAGGTTCCTGATCCTGATCTTTACCCCCATCCTGCTCCTGCTCCTGCTCCTGCTCTGCCTCCTTGGCCTTCTTTGTCTTCTTCGTTTGGCGCTTCTTGGGGGCTGTGGTCGGCTCGAGCTCGTCGAAAGACTTGGTATGTTGGCCTTTGGTGGCCCGGACGGATCTTCGTGGTTCTGCTTCTCCTGGAGGACTGCTGTTAGTCGGCTGTCTTGTTTGTCGCGCTTTGCTGGTATCGCCTTGTTGGAGCGCGGAACCATCAGCAGGCTCGGAGTGCTTGGACGACCTGGCGGGTCGAGGTCGCTTACCGGACATGATGTGTAGCGGGAGTGCTAGACACTTTCTAAGATTCTGATGTGTCTATTTGGCTCGAGTGGTGTAGGCGCCAGCAAGATGGCGACTGGTGAAATATGAGTCTACTGATGCCGTATGGCGTGGGATGTACAGTTCCCTCAGACAAGCATTGACTATTACAAAGGCGACAACTAAAGTCACGACTATATCACAACAGATCCCGCTTCAACAGGTTGACGCGCAAATTGCCTGACCTCGCGCAAATGTTCTATTTGTCTTTGCGCGAATCAAGACAAGGGCTTAGAAAAGTGGGCGCCGAGGTGATCGCGTCAAAACTGCTGCAACGTCGAGGTAGGTGACGAAGTATTGAAAAGACAAAGGCTCAAAATTCAATCGAAAGAGTGCAAAAGAGTTTGCAGTAGGTATCGACACAATTGAATTCGTAGCTTGAACAAGGTGGGATAAGGTGTGTCGCGTGCCGGTCAATGCGTGGACGTGCAGAAAGTGGAGGTGGGTATTCAAGTAGAAGGCTGTAAAATTCAGGCTTCGCGAAAGACCCTGAAACCTTACGCGACGATGGCAGAGATCGGAGGGGATAGGGAGCTCGTCGTTCGTCAAGCTCAGTGGTGAGGTTAGCGATGATGTAAAGGGAAGAGTTAAGGAATCCCAGGGTCTGTAGTGTGAAGGTGAAGGGGGGCTTTGTCTTTGCGGGAATGCGGAGGTGGTGGAAAACTCTGGCATTAACAATCCACCATTTGCTCCTACTCTTTTTTTCTTCAAGTTTCCAGCTGTGTGACAAGCAAGTCTTTTTCCCACCCAGAATTAAAATGCCTGAGCCAGACGGGAGCTTTGCGTGTCTTATTAGTCAGGTATATTAAAGCCTAGGTTATCAGGTGCTATGACTCTTCAGCAAAGGCTGTTTTCACAAGACCCACCAGAAACAGCTTGCCTTGCTGAGCAGGTATATCCGATGTTTTCCCCTTATGAAGGCGGTCATGGGAGGTTGGAAGCTGGAACTCGCAGTGCCACACCTAGCATCTCGACTTGACGCCTCAGGCATAATATTTGGAGCTAGATGCGGCTTTGCAGCAAGCGCAAGCAAGCAAGCAAGCCAGCTAACGCGGCGTGTAGCGTGCCTAGAGCTCCGTCACTGTTGCCCTGTAGTTGAATCGACGTAAACGAATCGAAGCAACCTCAACCTCAGCATCCAAACACCGAGCTGCACTTCAACGCCGCAATCTTTCACTCCCACCAGCGACCTCACTAACGCACTCGGAGTGTGGATCTCTTGTTTCGTAGTTACTCTTACGCTCTGCCGGATTCGCCGCCATCATGTCTCGTCGCTACGATTCCCGAGTATGTCGACCTTTGCAGTGCAGCTTCACTATCTGAGCTTACCCATGAGGTTGACGGGAACTGACCAATTAATAGACAACTATCTTCTCACCGGAAGGTCGTCTCTACCAAGTCGAGTACGCCCTTGAGGCTATTTCACACGCCGGTACAGCTATCGGCATTCTAGCCAAGGATGGCATTGTCCTAGCCGCTGAACGAAAGGTTACCTCCAAGTTGTTGGAACAGGACACCTCAGCTGAGAAGCTTTACATCCTTAATGAGTGCGTAACCACGATGGAATCAGCCCTGGCTCTCTATCATGATGATTTTTTCTTCCTCAGTATCTACAGTCTCTGACAGTGTATCTTGTAGCAACATGATCTGCGCCGTCGCAGGTATGACAGCCGATGCCAACATCCTCATCAACTACGCTCGACAAGCCGCTCAACGATACCTCCTTACCTATAACGAAGACATTCCCTGCGAGCAACTCGTGCGTCGACTTTGTGATTTGAAGCAAGGGTACACTCAACATGGTGGTCTGCGTCCCTTTGGTGTTTCCTTCATCTACGCTGGTTGGGATCCTCGAAGACAATTCCAGCTTTACCTGAGCAACCCCTCTGGAAACTATGGTGGATGGAAGGCAACGAGCGCAGGAGCCAACAACGCGAGTGCACAGAGTTTGTTGAAGCAGGATTACAAGGAGGACTGTACTCTTGAGGAGGCCTGCGGTATGGCCGTCAAGGTTCTAAGCAAAACCATGGATTCCACCAAGTTGAGCAGCGAGAAGAGTGAGTTGCTGTTTTGCTGGAGTTGTATGGATTAATTGACTGACATAATGCATAGTTGAGTTTGCGACCGTGGGACAGACTGAGGACGGCAAGATCTACCATCGCCTTTGGAGTGCCGATGAGATCACGGCATTGCTGAAGGAGCACGACCTGGCAAAGAATGAGGACAATGAGGAAAAGTAGAAGGGGGACCATAGATTTATCTGATAGATGGGCAGTAATAGGACAGGACAAAGCCATCCTACATCTACTGCCTGTGTAACAATAATATCACGAAATGACCAAAGATGATGTTCCACGGTCGTCTCGTTGTGCTGGACCAGGGCATGTTTAGCCAAGAACAACAATAAATCAACGTGATGTCTTTCTTAATACGAGATCGAAAGCGTAGGTATGGCAAGCAGATTAAATAAAACCAACAATGATTTACAGACTAAGTCTAGCATGACGAATCAGCGTTCTGCACCTCTCAACTGATTCATCTCAAACCCTACATTTACACCTCCGGCAGCTTCTTCGTCATCTGTGACTCGCTGCCATCCCTGTTGGTTCTCAGCACCTGGTGGAGGGTGAGGTTCATCGCATTTAGTGCTGGAGAGTCTGGGCCAGTGACGGCGATAACTCCAATAGGCAACAGTCATACCTAGAGCGGAACCAACACAGACATCGTAGACATCATGACGGTAATCCTCACACCTTGAGATGGCAATCATGGCAGCGCCGAGGAGTGGCATCATGCAGAGCAATGCTCGGCTCAGATCGCGACCGCCAGCTGAGTAACGGAAGATGTGAAGTTGGCCTGCAAGAAATAGACTGAGGAAACCTAGGCCAGCAAAGGAGAAGGAAGAGTGACCCGAGGGGAACGAACGCCAGCCATCCTGGAGAGCATGGCCATCGGGAGCGGTGCACACGTCAATGTTAACAAGAGTGTTGGCCTGGGTGGTTGGCATGGGTTTACACCTGTCGAGCAGATCCGGACGAGGTCGGCCAACGGCATTCTTGATAACGTCGGTGATGAAAGATGAGAGAACAATGGAGATGAAGAAGGCTAGATAGGTTGCCTCATGTTTGGCAGCGGAGGATCGAGTTGTGACGTTATAAGCGATGAGGACACCAAGAGGGATAAAGACGGCATATACAATGCACATGACTGTTTGGTGTAAGTGGATGTTTGAGCAGAGGCTTGCGTGTGTATCTCGACTTATGTGATGGATGTAAAATGGAATTGTCAACGTACAAACAGGAACACGTTCGTGCTCGGCATGAGGATAGGATATTCGGAGATCATTAATAAAGAACATGCGATGAAACGGGTTCACAAATATGAGGACCTAGAGATGTTTGAGTGTCGTAGTTCAAGGAGTATGGTTTGGTGAGTGGGATAGATACTCACCATGACCCATCCAAGTAACAGGACCAGGAAGCCAACATAGTCGGGCGCATGCGTTGTCTGCGATGTTTGATGAGAGTGAGAACTGGCTTATATGTGATAAAGTGCTGAGAACTACACAACCTCACCTTCCAATATCTTCTTAAGAATGCTATAGGGCCTCCAGAGAGGGTATTTGGACCCATAGTGGCTAGGAATTATGTTGGGGGGAGGATAACGAAGGTGAGTTCTCACAAGGTGGCCTCGAAGCCGAAGGTGTTGGCTGGGAAAACGGAGACGGGAGCCTTGTTTATAGAGACCACTATCGTGTGAGATTTCTTTGGTGTGAGGGGTGACAATGATAGTGAGATTATGTAGATAAATATATGTAGGTAGGTTATGAGGGAATCAACAGGGTCAGATTCGTGAGAAGGGGTTAAAGTCTTGAAGTTGACAGGTCGGTCCACAGCACCTATGGAACAGGGGCTCATTGCAGGGTACTAGTGCCAACTTCAAGTTCCCAGTGACAGCTGGAGCCTGGCTAGCAGTAGCAGTTGGAGGGCTCATCCCTTTCCATCTGGTATCAACGGACATCAGTCATAACATTAGATTGGAAATACCGAACATCATGAAGGTTGTTGAAATAAAATCATGATTGAACAAGAGCGTTTTAACCTCGTCATATCGAATACGATCTGGCGTATTTATTGTGAGAACAAAAAAGTGACCGCGTCGGGGCCCCTAACTAAGTAGAGGCAGAATAAATAGTAGGTACAGGGTACCTGAGAAGGAGCTTTAGTAGAAGCTTGACTGGGCCCTCAAAATAATTTCCAACGTCATCTACGATACTCGCAACTTTTCCATCTCCAGATAGCAATAGCACCATCACCAGCTGGCAAAACCTTGCAGCTAGCTCCCCTTCATCTACACCATTGCGAAATCTCCGGAATGCCCTCATTCGTTCAAATTTAGCAGCCGGACGACCTGAATTCAGCAACACAATACTCGAGTTCAGGCCAGCATCTTCCCAGTTTTGCGACGCGACCAGTTCAAACATGCTGAGATCTACACATAAACCATCAGCTGCCGCGCTGGCACCACTTCCTCCAGGATGGACCGAACATAAAGCGCCGACAGGCCACACATATTATTACAATGCCGAGACAAAGGAATCCACGTACAAACGCCCAGGAACTGAGCAGCCTGCTCTCCAGCCTGCGCCTGTTGCCTCGGGATACCCTCCGTATGGCGCGATGCCGTCTCTCGCCGACCCAAATATCGCCAATGCATACATGGCGCAATTCAATCAAGGGAACCAGGGCGATCCGCGGCATTCTCAGAGAGGTCATGCCGGAGGACGAGGTGAACAACAACAGAGTCGACCACGTCCGCAGCCTGTTGACAAACCAAGGAGAAAAGAGCCCATCCCGGGCTGCGAACCATGGCTTCTGGTCTACACAAAATACTCGAGACGTTTTGTTTATAATCCCGTAAAGAATGCAAGCTATTGGCGCATCCCAGAGAAGCTCATGCCTGCAATTCTTGAAATGGATAAAGCCCGACTCCGACAAAAGGCTGCAGGAGCTGTTGAACCCAGCAATACAGAAGAACAGGATAAGGATCAACCGGTGGCATCCGATTCCCACACACCTATCCCCCAGGCCGAGGCCCAGAACGACGACGATAGTGAATATGAGGAGGTGGAGGTGACAGACGATGAGGGTGAAGCAGACGAGGCAGATGGGCAACATCCCTCAAAACGGCAGAGAACAGAAGAGGCGGACGCACATGATGATCAAGTGGTAGAATTCACTGAGGCTGATTTTGCCGCCCAACTTCAAGCAATGGGAGAGGAATACGGCCATGCAGAGGACTGGCCAGAAGGCGCCGAGGGCAATCCTCTCTCCGAGGAGGATTCCAAATTCTTGTTCAAGGACCTCCTAAATGACTTCAACATTAACCCGTACAGTCCCTGGGAGAAGCTACTGGAGGAGGGCAAAATTATCGATGATCTACGCTATACCGCTCTGAGCACCACAAAGGCACGCCGGGAGTGCTGGGATGAGTGGACGCGAGAGAAGATTGCAGAACTCAAGGAGCTGCGGGCGAAGCAGGAGAAGAAGGATCCGCGCATTGCCTACATGGCATTTCTTCAGGAGAAGGCCACGCCAAAGCTCTACTGGCCTGAATTTAAACGCAAATACCGCAAGGAGCCTGCCATGAAAGATCTTGGCTTGACAGACAAAGATCGCGAGAAGGCTTACAGAGAGCACATTAACCGACTCAAAATGCCGGCTTCAAAACTGAAATCCGACCTCACTGCCCTACTGAAAGCACAGCCCACTCACTTACTCAACAACAAGTCGTTATCTACAGGTCTCCCGACCTCAGTACTCGTTGATACCCGCTACATTTCACTGGAGCCACAAGTTCGCGATCCTCTTGTGGAAGCCTATATCGACAGTCTTCCCCCACCGCCCGATGACCTTGACGCGGCCAAAGACGACGAGGAGAAGAAGAAACAACGCGAGGCAAAGGAGAAGCGGGAGAAGGCGCTTGAGGAGAGGAATAAGACGGTTGAGGAGCAGAGACGGAAGAGGGAGCGGGATGTGGCAGCTAGTAAAGCAAGGTTACGAGAGGAGGAGAGGGAGTTGGAGATGGCGATGAGGGTGGGCAAGCAAGGATTGCAGAGCCAGTTAGCAAGCCTACGAGGGGAGAAGGAGGATGCACAGGAAGCATCCCCAGCAAAAGAAACTGCAGAGTGAAAAGAGTAGCAGGTATTAACAAGTTTCAAAAATACACAACTGCAGTGCATCCCCTCCCGACTCAAATCACAACCCATAAGTAAATGTCAGTTTTTTATCCGCATACCGTTGATCATTCAACCTCTCGTTTTCGATTTCCGTCTCCGTCATAGAGTCCAGCGCCGCCCTTTTCCGCCGGTTAACAGCCGCAAGCATGAACCTATACGAGGCATATCCGAAGAGGGCCAGCACGAGAAATCCGATAGTGACGTAGAACGGGATCCTATACTGGGGACTGAACCGCCGACGGTACAGCTGTGCACCGATAACACCGCCTAGATTGCCAAAGCCGTTGACACCGAGAACAAGCGCTCGCTTCCCAGGCTCAGGAGTATTGCCGCTCAGCCAGGCTACGGTCAGAGGGGCCGAGACGTAGATTCCTGAGAGGAGGATGCAGAGAGCGACATATTTGGCTGTCGCGGAAGTGAGAGTGACGGTGAGAATGAGGCCGAGAATGGCGATGACAATGCCGCCCATGATGTGGTAGCCACGTTCTCTATGGCGGTCTGAGCTCAGGGCGAACATGTAGAGACCAAGGGCGCCGCAGACAAAAGGAGGGACCGTCATCTGAAAGACTTGTCAGTCATGTTTCTGGGAATCTAAAAGCATTCAGCATAGACATACTAGGTTGGCCATTATAGACTCATAGCCGAGGCCCTGAACCACGAGGGGGAGAAAGACTGAAAAGGCACCACTGGGGACGCTGGCACAAATGTTAAAGGCGAGAACAGACCAGAGCTTCCAGTCTTTCGCGGTCTCGACAAAATCTCTTTTTGTCAGCTTGTCCTTTTCGACGCCGTCCTCGCTATAATCGTGCTTGACAAACGCTGCGCTATCTTGTTGTACACGTTCCACGGCAAACAGCCGTTCTTCAGGATGGAGAAACCAGGCAGATCCAGGACCGTTAGGAAGCCAAACCCAGGCCACAATAGCCAGGAAGCATGTCAAGGCGCCTTCTATAATGAACAGATACTGCCAGTTCTTCAGGGGTCCATTCTTGAGGTGGAATACGCCGTATGCTTGATGGGTATTTAGTATACATGCCTGGTCAACGAGGTTGGCAGAACTTACCGATGGAGCCAGAAAAGGCACCCGCAACAGCATATTGCCCAAAGAACAAAGCGAGTCTTACGGCGAGGTCAAATCGGGTATAGAAGAAGGATAGGTAAGCCACTGAAGTTGGATAGAAACCGGCCTCGAACGCCCCGATGAGTAGGCGGGTTACGATAAGACCCCCTAAATACATAGATGCGTGTCAGAAATCATGTACAAATGAACAGCCTCATATCCAACACGAAGCTATGGGTCACAAACCTCGGCCTTTTATGAAGGCTTGAGCGATAGTCACAATGCCCCATGAAAACTGTGGAGAGTGTTAATATGCTCTGCACCAACAACGACGCGCGTCACCTCTCCTGGCATACCATCATGATGGCTATCCAATGCCTTGCTCCTAGGTATCGACCAGCAGCAGCCGAGGCTGGCTGAAGCACAACGAACGTGACAAAGAATAGCGAAACGGCTTCGTTGAGGTCGTCTGGAAGGGCACCGATATCCCTTGTGAATCCTGTTGCGTCAATAATATTAGCACTCGGCAGAACGGAAGAGGGTTCTGTTAGCAGGCCAGCACACCTTGAGTTTCTGCGTTACCAACATTACCACGATCGAGACCGTTAAAGAGATAGAGAAGAGATAGAAGAGGGAGGAGTGCAATGTCCAGTTTCCTATTGACTCTCTTGTTTCTCGTTGAGTAGAGCTTAGGAGAGCTGTCTTCTTGTGGCACTTGTCTGTTAGTTGGCTCGATGGTCTCCCGATTTTGCAGGATATCTGCTGTAGAATCCATGGTGATGATCTGTAAGTCGAGAACGCCAAAGGTGTATTTCACAGCGAGCTAGCTTTTCCGTGTCGAGGATGGCGGCAGGTCCTTAAAATAATCCAGATATGCCTGGCATCCATAACGACACACAGTGTATCCTCTTGTCGCTCGGCCTTGACCGAGACAAATGCCGTCTTCGACCGGTGCCATACCCAGAGGAGAATGCACCGAAGAGTCAAGGACGACACGACTGGGCTAAGCCGCCGAGAAACAAGGGTGACGGTCAGAAGAGAAGAGGAGTCAAATCAAGATGTCGGGACCAGTCAGCTTGTAAATGAGAACCCTAGATTATGCAATGGTGTAGCCTAGCGCCACGATCAAGAGTTGGACTGTAGTTGCGTTCCAGTCGAGACTGGTTCCAGAAAGTGTATGGGCTGCCCAAGTTGCCGGGACGTGGCGCTTGCTGACGGCAAAGCACCTTGCTCGGGAATGTCGAACTTGCATGTCAAAGCCGTTGAAGTAAGTGTCAGTCTACCCGTAGCCTAGCCACATTCATATCAAAGTCGACGACGACGACGACGACATGTTGACAGTAGAAAGTAGAAAGTAGACAGTGCCAGCAAGATCTCCAGCGCTCTTTCTTTCGTGTCTGTCCCACTAGAATGTCCGTCAGTTTCAGATTCAACCTCCCATCGTGACCAAGAGGAGCTGGCCCCGAGA